>CM042547.1:22991367-23003867 GCA_023630585.1 Cranoglanis bouderius
TTTACTCACAGAGTGTATGAACATCTAAATTGTTAGATGTTCATTTTATATACTTTTAAGAATATAAAAGTATATAAGTAAAACTTATAAGAATACTTTTTTGTACGTTTTATGACCAGAATTGTTGTAATTCAGTGGAAACATAAACATTTTGTATGCTGGTATTTTCACACATTTCATCACTTTACGTTAAATATATTTTGCCATTTCACTTTTAATAGTGAATACAATGAATAATTATCGGCTAAACGGTTCCCAGTGTTATTGCGCGTTTTATGTTTAACTTGCTCCATCTAGTGGTGGTTCTAGTGCACTACACACTGCGGAAAATGAGGGATTTTGGCTTACGAAATAGATTAAATGCTTAAGAACATTTCTTAATTAGCCAAAATCTAACATCTACTCCGTCACAGCTACGCGTCTATTACACGTCTTTTTTAATTTTATATAACTTCATTCTAGAAAACAAAATTGTAAATGGTTTACTCCTACTCTTCTACTGCTTTACACTTAAAGCAATTAAGTTAAAGAGAGAAATTCTATAAATGTCACACACACACACACACACGCACACACACACACACACACACACACGCACACGCACACACACACACACACTAAATACATTTCTGAATGAGCTCCTGGTGCTAAATGATATTGATATGTAAGAGGTAGGAACCTTTGATAAAAGCCGCTGTTCGCACTCGGATGTATTTTACTGACGGAACCCGGATTGTATTAGCTGTATGTTTGTTTATCACTTAAACGAAACAAATTCTGCGATTTATTAGGCTTTTATTTATTTTATTTTTTTAAATATATTTGGTTTGAATAATAGACGTGTTATTTACACGGAACTTGTTATATTGAAGTCAGTTATATTTATTTCTGGGTTTAAACACGCGGACATGTAACTGGATGAACACAGAATCAGAAGGTGTTTTATTGGTCAAATCACCTGATAAGACTTTAATGCACACAATACAACAAGTAAAACGATTTTAGAGTGATAAAATGTAGTTAAATAAATGATTAAGAGAAGAATACAGAGAGTGTAGAGATATCTCAGGCCACTGTAAACATTCATTTCTTGATAATTGTTTTTAAGAGTAAAAACATTTCACCTGGTTTATTTAAGTGTGATTTAACGAAGCCATGGCAGTTATAGCTACTTTAGTAATCACCAATGTGCTATTAGATGATTGATTTTGTCATCTCTTTTTAGATGGACAGAACTATTTGACCCTGTGACCCGAACACGATGACACACCAGTGTACAGTCTGCCTGAAACGGTTTGATTTTGTTTCGAAGCTTCGACGTCACCAGCTCACACATTCGGGACAGAGACCTTTCACGTGTTACGTTTGCCTGAAATCTTTTCGGCAGTCGGCTCATTTGAAAGGACATTTGAAAAGCCATTCGAAGCTGAGGGAGGTTTCACTCATTGTATCACGAGCAATTCATTCTCAGGTATCCTACACCAAAACGGAGGAAAGTTACAACAAACATGGAGCTCAGAGGATTTCAGAGGAAGGAGACCTTGGTGATGAAAATACGTGGTACGGTTCCCTTCAGACAAGTAATGAGAGTGAATTTGGATTTCAGAATGATGGCATGGACAAGCAGGAACGTGTCAAACACCCGATAAGCGATACTGGACAGACGTGTGACTTTGCACAGGTGAATTACGATGGATTTGATGACTTGACCCATGAAGAAAGCTTTCGCACTAACATTCTGTCTAACTCAGCAAACAACACAGAGTCCGGTGTTGAAAAACAAGAACATATGGGAGCAATCAACACTACAGAACAAAAAACAGATTCTTCTATAGAATTAAAAATGGCAAAGATGACCAATAGGCACCAGTGTTCAGTGTGTCTGAAATGTTTTCCTGCCCCATCAAAACTTAAGCGGCACATTTTAATCCACAGCAGTCTTCGGCCTTTTTGCTGCGAGTTTTGCCCTAAAGCTTTCCGGCAGCTCGCTCATTTAAAAATGCACCTATCCATTCATTTTTCACAGAGACAAAAAAAAGGAAAAGAAGCTATTCCTGGAAAGACTGCCTCTCAGAATCCGAGTCATCCACTGGATACCATGAATACGTTGGTGAATCATTCTAAACCTTCAAAGACACAATGGACAGAAGAAGCTGGAGATCTTGAGAAGGAGCGAAAAGGATCGGAAAATGTTCATATGGAGCTGTTTCCTAAAATTATGAAAAGACTAAAGAGTTTAAACACTGATGGAAATTGGACTAAAAGTAAAGTACGGCATGAATGCCCAGTGTGCCACAAGTGTTTCGGCGCCCCGTCAAAGCTGAGAAGGCATTGTCTCATTCACACAGGTCAAAGACCATTTCAATGTTCTTTATGCTGCCGTGCATTTCGGCAACTTTCCCACCTCAAAGCACACCACAGTGTTCACACCGGTCCCAGGAAGAAATTATCTTCCTCAATCCAGATGCACAGATCCATCCAGCCTCAGCCTTGTCCCAATCCAACATCTAAGGCCAGGCTGAAGCGTTTTGTACACATCAGCCTTACTAGGAAGTTCAGATCTGCGAAAGAGAAACTGAAAATATCTGCTGCAGTTTCGAGTCTGTCACCTGCTGCAAGAATTATGACCGATGACAATATTTCAGAAACCGGTGCCATCAAGTCCTCACCGGACCAAGAGATCAACCGTAGACAAGATTACTCTTGCTCTGTATGTTCCAAACACTTCAACGCTCCTTCCAAACTTCGACGCCACATCTTGATTCACACAGGGCAACGACCTTTCAGATGCTCAGTTTGTTTTCGAGGCTTCAGACAGAAATCCCACTTGAAGGTTCATAAGTGTAAAGGAGGGAGCAGAGGAACATTTCAATCTAGCATAAGTGAGGTCCATCTGAGAGACCCTGATAGTTCCAAATCTAATGTGAGCATCAGAAAGGAGGATGAGATTGGCGGGGAGAATTTCATATTCAGCAGTGGAATGGGAGACAGCTATATTTACACACCTAGCATTGGACTTGCATCTAAATATATCCCAGAGGACAGTGGTGATCTCACATCTCTTTCTTACAAAGCCATATCCAGGCCTCTGGATGATGCATACCAGACTAAAGAGTCTGGGTACCAGTGCACAATGTGCTTCAAAATATTTGACTTCCCTTCCAAACTTTCTAGGCATCTCCTCATCCACATGGACGTCAAGCCGTTCAAGTGTAGCATCTGCAGCAAGTCCTTCAGGCAGCTCTGCCACCTACAGAGCCACTCCAAGGTTCATATGGTTAGAAAAAACATGTTCTGCCAACAAACCTACAAGAGTGGGATGGGATCCTCCATCCCTGAGACGTCAGAAACGTTCAGTGAAACAAATAACTGTACAAGAGAGTCTGGAAAACATCCAGTGGCACAGAGACCAGATCCTAACTGTGACAATCAAAATACAAATCTGGTTAATCATTCTTCACATTTCCATTCCATAAACATAGAGGAATTCACACCAAACATCGAGAGCACCAGCTTTCCAGTTGAAGTCCATGAAGGGGAAGACCCTTCTGTCCAGATGAATAGGAATGCAAACCAGTGCATCTTCTGTCTGAAGACTTTTAATTTTCCATCAAAGCTTTCCAGACATTTGCTGGTCCACACCGGAATCAGGCCTTACAAGTGCCAGGTTTGTTGCAAGTCCTTTAAGCAGCTCAGCCATCTTCAGTGTCACCAGTGGATCCACAGTAGAAAAGATAACTGTGAGCTCAAAGCAAGCATGGTGAATCCTCAGAATCCCACCTTGACTGATAAAGCAGACCTTCATCAAGAAAGTTTAGCCATTGTAAATCAAGGTGATGAAGATGATGGATACACTGTACAAGTCCACCATCAGAAATGGATTTCTCAAGACAACAATTGCTGTCCTCTTGATTCATGTCATGGTGAGAGCAAGGTCAAGTCTGAGACTGATGTTCTGGTGGATAAGTCTGTTTATCCTACCTTAAAACATGATTCCAAACCATTTGGTGCTGATAGTATTTCAAGTATGATACTTTACAAATGTCTGGATCAACCAGCTGAGAAATTGGAGAGCAAGGATTTTAAACACTGTTTGAACAGAACAGGTGAAGTTCACCCATCTGTTGCTGATAGGACTACCAGAATTCCAATTTGGAATAGTATGGATCAACAAGAAATTGTGGAAACTAGAGATCCTGGTGCTTTTGCCCAGATGATTGATAGAACAAATTTGCACAGTCTCTCCTGTTGTATTCCTGAAGACTCTTTTCAAAGATCTCAGACCATCCCTGATCTTTGCAAGCTTGAGTTGAATCATCACAACCAAGATTCCAAGAAGGGTGAAGGTTGTAATCAACACCTGACAGACCCTCCAAATGACCTGCCAATATGTCCTTTCTGCAGCCAGTGCTTTGATTCTTTGCAAAAACTTAATGCACACAATTGTCCAGTCCACTGTCCTATACAGAGACTCTCAAAGTCTTACCAGTGTGCTGTTTGCTTCAAAAGCTTTGAAGCTCCATCCAAGTTGAAGAGACACTTTGTGATACACACCGGACAGAGACCATATCACTGTAGCATGTGTGACAAAGACTTCAACCAATCAAGTAATCTCAAAACACACATGTTGTCCCACAGGTAGCTAACAAACCTCCAAAAGGTCTAGGATGTTACAACTCAAACCACAGGACACAAGATTCCCAGAGTTCTGGAAATAGTTTAAAATCCTGAGACTCCCAGTCAAGAATACCCTTCCATCCATCCATCCAGCCATTTTCTGTACCACTTATCCTACACAGTGTCGCGGGAAGCCTGGAGCCTACCCCAGGGGACTCGGGACACAAGGCAGGGGACAAACTGGATGGGGTGCCAACTCAAAAATACAGTAACAGTTCACTAAAAAATTACAGCTGCTATTGTGCTGGAAAAAGTTGGATTTTTTTTTTTTTTCCCCCCCCACTTTTTTGAGAAGTAATTTGATACAGTTAGACAAAAAGAAATTTAATATAGTTTTGGGTCACCTTGCACCTGATAATTGTTATTTTAACCTGATAGTATTCTAATGGCTGTTAATGTAAATGATCTGTTAATTTATTACATTAGAAGGTTCTCAGATTTTTGATGGTATGGTATAAAACACTAAAATTGTAAATTAGACCATTTAATATTTTATCACATTGATTTAAAACTTTGTAAAATTCTGAATGTTGATTAATGTATTTTTCTTTTTATTTATATTACACTTTCCTCACATTAAAATAGCTTTAGAATTGATAACCCTATCCGTATGGTTATATGAGAGAAATAAGCAAATGAGCAGTGAATATCGCCTCTTAGTTGTACATCAGTTGGTCCATACAGTCACACTTTGCTATTCCTGTGTAGTTTAATCCATGTGCTCTAGGTGGTGCCACCTGTCCATCGATGAGAAGATTGTTCCTGTTCATTTAGAGAACAGAAAACGGTTGGTCATGACTTGCCTTACAGGATGTGTAAGTATAAGGTTAGTATACAAGAAGTATTAGGCCAATATAATTGTCATTAAAAGTTCAGACTAGGTCCAGGAATCATCTTCCTTTGTGATGAATAAAGCTTCATGATATGGACAAAGAATGCAATGCAAAGCTGGATATAATTATGAGATTTGATCAACTAAGATCATCAAACCCCTGATTAAAAAACCCGACCTCAACTACTGTCAGATATCCAACTATAGGCTAATATCAAACCTCCCCTTTATCTCTAAGAGCCTAGAAAAGGTTTCAGCCCCACAGTTATTCTCATACCTACATAGTAATAACATTCATATAATATTTCAGTCAGGATTTATGCCTCATCATAGCAATGAGACAGCGCTGGTTAAAGTGGTAAATTACATACTACTGGCCTCTAAGCAGGGTTGTGTCTCCTTGCTTGTGTTGCTTGACTTTAGTGCAGCTTTTGATACCATTGATCATAATCGTCCTGGACAGACTAGAAAATGTTGTGTACTTTCCTTTCAACACAATTAGTGCTGTATGTCTTTACTCTTCTGTAGCTGTATACTTCAACTTTCCTCCATCTTAAAATCAATCAGCAACTTTTTGCAATATTAACACAGAAAACTGACTGTGTTCATAACAGACAATTAAAAACACAGAGATACCACACAAGCCCTGGGTAGTTTGTTGTTTTATTATTATTTATAAAGCAATAAATATCCAAATACATTAATGGACAACAAAACAAATCACACTTTGGTGAAAACATACTGTACAATGACAAAAATGTAACATGAAAAATGATTTAAGCGATTCCTTTTTTCAGCATAATGGTCAGATTTTAACTTGGGTTGAATGCTCAAATTTTTACACTGATAAACTGCTTTGTTCACTTTGTTCAATGGAAACTGCATCAGACTTCAAAGCTTTAACGTGATACTTTATCTAATGGAATTCACTAGAGGAAATGGATAAGGAGCACATTAACAGTACTGAAATTCAGGATTCCTGTATAATTTAGAAGCACTTCCTGTGCACAATGGAAGGTCCAGCTTCATCGTATTCCTGTTTACTGATCCACATCTGCTGGAAGGTGGAGAGCGATGCCAGAATCGATCCACCGATCCACACTGAATATTTACGCTCTGGAGGAGCAATAATCTGAAAGGGGATTAAAAACACACGAACACTTAGCAATTATCAAAACTGAAAAGCAGAAGTGCACGAGTGAGATTATAATAGTATGTCATACTGTATAGGGGCCATGCTAATGTACTAGCTAACAAACTGAACTGCCTATGTTTATATCTTGTTAACATTTTGTAAGCTGATACTGTTTAAATGTAGAAGAGACCTGAAACACAATGCAACTTTCTAAACGCAACAGTTGAATTTTAGACATGGCCTTTTGAGTGGTGATGCAGCTCAAGTTAGCCGTAACTAGCTAGGTATTAGCTGGTGATGCTTGGTTTGACAGTTGTTAGCTTGTTAATTAGGCATAATGTAAACTTCCTAGCTGGCTAGCAAAATAATAATTATTATATGTGCTGGGATAGATTTTGCTGGGTAAATTTAAACATAATTTACACTCTGTCTTTGTATCTTTGAGTAATGTGGTTACCAAGTCTGGATAAAGTGAGTCGAACTTATTTATATACCTTGATTTTCATGGTGCTGGGGGCAAGGGCGGTGATTTCCTTCTGCATGCGATCAGCAATACCAGGGTACATTGTTGTCCCACCAGAAAGGACGTTATTAGCATAAAGGTCTTTACGGATATCAATGTCGCACTTCATGATGCTGTTGTACGTCGTCTCATGGATACCAGCTGACTCCATACCTGTGACATGCCAACAAACAAGCCAAATTGCCACATTCCGAAAGTGTCTCAAACACTGGTGTTTCACTAAAGAACCTTCAGCTTATCAATAAAAACACCAGCGTGTTTGTTGTGACTCACCGATGAATGATGGCTGGAAAAGTGTCTCTGGGCAACGGAACCTCTCATTCCCGATGGTGATCACCTGACCATCAGGCAACTCATATGACTTCTCCAGAGATGAGGAAGAAGCAGCGGTGGCCATTTCATTCTCAAAGTCCAGAGCAACGTAGCACAATTTCTCTTTAATGTCCCTCACGATCTCACGCTCAGCTGTTCAGAAAAAAAATATCCAATCAAAACATTAGCAGTGGGTTTTATGCTAGCTTTAGTCTGAGCATTATTTAATGTATAATGTTGCATACCGGTGGTGACGAAAGAGTAGCCTCGCTCTGTAAGGATCTTCATCAGGTAATCGGTGAGATCGCGACCGGCCAGATCCAGACGCATGATGGCGTGGGGAAGAGCGTAACCTTCATAAATAGGAACGTTATGTGTCACGCCATCACCAGAGTCCAGCACAATACCTGTAAAAGATACAATGATTAGACTCGAGCAGTTTGTGAGAAAGAGATGAGACACAACTCTGCTCGACTCGGAGAGATTGATGACCTCAGAGATACAGAATGAAGAATGTAGATTTTGTAGTTTAAATCCTCACCAGTGGTTCTGCCAGAGGCGTAGAGCGAGAGCACGGCCTGAATGGCCACGTACATCGCAGGAACATTAAACGTCTCGAACATGATCTGTATAAAGACGATATAACGATATTATTTATTGTCCACAGAATACACTCACATGTAGAGAATTTCAGTGGAGTTTTGAGTTTTTATCAACTTTACACACTTTAAACAGTTCAGATTAGGGTCTCTCTCTAACCTGCGTCATTTTCTCTCGGTTAGCTTTAGGGTTGAGTGGGGCCTCAGTGAGCAGAGTGGGATGTTCCTCAGGAGCAACCCTCAGCTCATTGTAAAAGGTATGGTGCCAGATCTTCTCCATGTCGTCCCAGTTGGTGATGATGCCATGCTCGATGGGGTACTTCAGTGTCAGGATACCTCGTTTACTCTGAGCTTCATCACCTACGTACGAGTCCTTCTGCCCCATACCCACCATCACACCCTATAGAAGGAACACACACCATTATCATACTGCCCAATATTAAGGCCTTTGGGAATCTGATCCCTACTTCTTATAGTGGTAGTTCAGTGGTTAAGATGTTGGTCTACTGATCGGAAGGTTGTGAGTTCAAACCCCAGCACTGCCAAGCTGCCACTGTTGGGCCCTTGAGCAAGGCCCTTAACGCTCAATTGCTCAGATGTATAAATTAAATAAATGTAAGTCGCTCTGGATAAGGGCGTCTGCCAAATGCCGTAAATGTTATAGAAGTGCTCTATGTAGTGTATGCAATAATTCCTGAGACAATAATGTGTCCCAAACCCGTGCCATCATGTGAAGAGTAAACACTATAATGATGTACAGTTTAGAACAGTAGTCTGTGGTTTGGGACACAGCCCAAGGGTATGGATTTTAGGTTTCACATAATGGCCTTGTGCACTAAATAGGGAATGAAATAAAGGGTAGTGAGTTGTGTTGTGAGTCTGGAGTGTCTGTTGACCTGATGACGCGGCCGGCCCACGATGGAGGGAAACACAGCTCGAGGAGCATCGTCTCCGGCAAATCCGGCTTTCACCAGTCCAGAGCCGTTATCACACACCAGAGCAGTGGTTTCATCATCGTCACACATGGTGTCGGCTGGGTTTCTGCACACACACACACACACACAACAATACACACTCGTTAATAACTACATATACACAAATACATGGACATTAAAGTAATTATATTATCAGCACATCACTCTAAATGTTTAGAAAACTATAAATCTAACAATCAATCAAATAATTAATGAATATATTAGCAAATATAATTAAATCACAATAAATACAAAATCTAAAGCAAAAAAAAATATCCACTTGAAATGTTTTTTTTTTCATTATTATTCAACAAAACATTAGTGTAGAATCTATTAAGAAAATACATCAAGCCAATTTAAAAGTTAGTCATTAAAGCATCTTTACTTTTATTTATTTCAAATTACAGTCAATAAACTATTCTTAAGCTGATTTTAAATGTATAGCTTTCCTTTTAGCTATTTAAAACTTGTAGACAATAAACATATTTGTAGCTGTTTGATGAATTGATCATTGAATTAACAGCTTAAGTTACATTTTCAGTGCAATTTTTCTGATTTTAGCAAAAACAGTTTTCATGTAATTTTATAAGTACAGAAATATGATTAACATTTTCAGTTTATATTCACTTTATCAGCTGCTGTTATTTAACAATCAGCTTCAGTTTTTTTATGTTAATCGCAGAAGATAAAACATTAAAACATTTTGTTGTTGTTGTTGTTGTTGTTGTTATTATTATTAGTAGTAGTACAATGATTCCTGTACAGATTTTTCCGAAGTTAAATAATAAAGAGAAGGTTTCACACTCACCAGTTCTGTTCCGGTCGCTGCTCTTTTCCCCCACAGAGTGATCGAGTGAACGAGTGAATGAATGGAGGAGTGTGTGTCGTATTTATACTCCTCCTCACTTCAGCTGTTCACTCCTTATTCGGGATCTGCTGAGACTCGAGCGGCCATGAAAGGAAACACGACAGGAGACAGGAAACACCGGGACCAAGTATGGAAAAGAAAAACGAGTAAAACAGGAGATGAGGGGGGGCTTTTGTTAAAAAAAAATACTACTACTACTACTACTACTAATAATAATAATAATAATAATAATAATAAGCCTTTTGATTTCCGATATAATATTAACTTTAATTTATTTAAATTGCCTTTAAAATAAAGATAATAAACTATAATTCTGCCTTTGTCATTAGTTTATATATTTATTTATTTATTTATTTATTTATTTATTTATTTATAAGCTTTTGCACACAGAAATACTGAAACATTAACTATAACTTTTTAGTTAGATAATAAAGAATTATCAAGAAAAGTTATCGATAAAATGGTTTTAAAAATAAGAGTAATATACAGTAATATGTCCTTAAAACCTTGTAGCATCACATTTTATTGTTTTTCATTGTTTATTCTTAAGAGCTGTCCTTTTTTATTTTATTTCAGACAGTAAACATGTATTAAACACTTCACAGTTCCACAGCAGAGTGTGAAATAACACTTTATTTAATTTAAGTTGATTAATATTTACTTTTTTTAATTTTAGAAGTGAATACACGGTAAATAGTCTCACCGCAGCGTTATTTAAAAAGAACATTACTATAAATGTCCGGTAAATGTTCCATAACTGAGTGTATAAAGTGTGTGATGTTGTGATAAACTGACCGGATGGTAATTATTTAATCTTAAAAGATTTTTTGATGTTTACTTTTTTGGATTCTTGTGTTATGTTAATAGATCAAGCTATTTCCTTACAGCTTTGTAGTTTTATATGATTTCTATTTTGGTTTGACTTTGTGTATGTTTTGTATTTTTTTTTTAAATCATGGTAAGTTTATTTGAATTTCATTTGTGGTAATGTTTAAATAATTTATGATAAGATTAATGAGCTTAAAAAAGGAAAGTTGAACTCATTTAAACTGATCAGGATATGCTTCATACTGACATTATTATTATTATTATATGATTCATCCTGTGCTATTAAAATCTCTTACTCCTGTGTTTCAAGCTATGGTGGTCACTCTCTGTCTCTCTCTCTCACACACACACACACACACACACACACACACACACACACACACACACACACACACACACTATTTGTGCCTCAGCATCCGATCTCACAGTGGGACTGATCAGTCAGAGAGTGTGAAGGTCATGTGACCACATGGTGTGATGTAATAGACCGTTATAAAGTGTCTTTATTAACACCTGGGAAATGACAAAAAGAAACAGGCATGATGGATCAGAGTGTGGAGAAAGAAAGGATCTGCTCATGATCCAAAACATACAAACTCATCCGTGAAACATGGTGGAGGTAGTGTCATGTCTTGGGCTTGCATGGCTGCTTCTGGAACAGGCTTACTAATCTTTATTGATGATGGAACTCATGATTACATGTTCACAGGAACATTTTGTCTGCAGATTTACAGAGAATTTCAGAGAGCTTCATCATGTAGTTGAGTGGTGGTTGGGGGATCTGGGGGTTGAGCAGCATTTCACCTCCTGAAGAGGAGACTGAAGGGAGACACCCCCCCCACCCCCCCTGAAACTAACAACAACTGAAAGAAGCTGCAGTAAAAACCTGGAAAAGCTTCACAAAAAGAACAAACCGACAGTTTGGTGTCAGTGAGTCCAGGTCTGATGCAGTTATATGCAACCAAATATTAAATGTTATGTACATTAATTTATGTACATCAAGACTTACCGCTCGCCTAAAAATCGGGTGGTCTGATACGAAAGGTTCTGTGTTTTATCCTGTTTAACACGTCTAGATATAAACACCAGGAAATAAAAGCTGAAATCCTAAACACTCGTCTCATCTCCATCTTCTGATCTCAAACCCAAATGTCTTTGGTGTACAGCACAAACTAATGAATTGTCCTCGCCGTTCCAATAGTTTTGGAGGGGAATGTGGATCAAAAGTTTGCTTGGGTACTGCAGTCCTTTTTTAGGTCATTAGTGGTGTATTATATAATGAGTGTGAAATGTTGAAAGGGCGTGGTCAATCCCGTCGCTGTAGAAACCGGACTCGGGGCAGGAGGCGGGGGACACCCTGGACGGGGTACACTGATGGAGATGCTAATTCTGTGATTGATGTTCCTGATGGGCGTGGAATTCGAATCAGGTGTGTGGCTGAACGCCGAGAGCATTATTACGATATAAACGTTAGACTACAACACCACTGTGATCATCTAACGTCTATTTCTACAGCGCTGGACTCCAACCAGTACAACTGGGCTGATCTGTCATCTCCCTCAAACACACACACACACACACACACACATACACACACACACACACACACACACACACACACACACACACACACACACACACACTCCTGTTGTAGTCCATCACTCCAGGTTCTGTCTCAAACTGATTTGATCTTTTCCTCCTTGAGTTCCTGAGAGCTCTAAATGTTATCAGTGAAGCGTCCGCTGTACTGTG
>CM042547.1:23006367-23008867 GCA_023630585.1 Cranoglanis bouderius
CTAACAACAGTGGTTTCATCTTCTCCTGTCATGTATGAGCTCTCATTAAAGGTCTATAGAGACACTGGGAAGAAAATAGAGTTTGTGAAGGAGGTAGCAGAGATGGCTGGTGCTTCTGGTGTGTGTATGTAGCTAATACAGTACAGTTAGCTTGACTTTCTGATCTAATCTGAGAACAAAACCGAGCACGTAAATCACACAACTCATTTCCACACTGATTACCGTGTTATTTCATATGTGTTTCAATTTAAACACTGGACAGGCCACACCCACAAACGACAAACTACGAGTGACACGAGAGACTCGTCACTTTCTAATGTAAACACGGGGTTACTGATAAGAACAAAACCCAGTAATGTGATAATATCGAGCTCCAGCTCCGTTATTAACAGTTGCACTGTATATATTGTGTTTATATCAGTATATATTTTATATTTTACATCATCTAATTTCACCTGTAAAAAGAAAAGACTACGGCACGCAGGAGGGCACAAACTCAATTTAATGTATAAAAATTAAACACTTAATTGGCACGAAACTGACAATACAGTAAAGGACAAAAGACAAATGACAACGATCACAAAACGAAGACTTTTAGATCGTTAAGATTATACAACACACACTCAATCATACACGTCTGATTCACGCACACACACCTGTGCTGCTTAATAAACCATAAAACCCACAGTGTAGACTAAAGTCATTAACGTTTTATTTATTATTAATACCTGACTCCAGACCAGTTAAACAAAATTCTACCTTAATAATTCATTTCTTTTTAATAATTAACACAGAGATTATTGTACCCTTATAATCCTCCTTTGAAACGTTGTACTAATGAGGAATGACGTGGAGAAATTTAATTTATCAGTAGTGACTGACGAATGAGTCCTGATCTTTACTAAAGAGGTTTTTAAGTAGCGGTAAATAAATAAATATATGTGTTTGTTTGGTTTTTTTTAAATGTAAAAAAAACTGCATTTCATCCATATGATAATTAGGCTTTCTCTCTATTAATAAGGCAAAAGCACTTAATGAGACTGTTTTCTTCTTGTCACAAAGTGCTTAGCTTGGTGGAAACCCAATACTGTCCCAATGTGAAGCATGGTGGTGGTAGTATCATGGTGCTGGTAGTATCATGGTGGTGGTAGTATAATGGTGGTGGTAGTATCATGGTGGTGGTAGTATCATGGTGGTGGTAGTATCATGGTGGTGGTAGTATCATGGTGGTGGTAGTATCATGTTTCATATTCCATCAGAAAAAAAGTACAAACAGTTTAAACACTTCTTCATAGGAATAACATTGATCCATAATGTCCAGTTATATACCTTAAAGGTGTATTAAATTTAAACTACAGCTTTGAATTCCTATAACTAACAATACTGAAGTGTTTGAACACTAAAATCGTTTTTTTTCTGAGAGTGTAAATCAACTAATTGTGTAAAATACTGTAAATTAATAATAATACGACCAGAATAAAATCATTTCCTCAAAAACGTGACTTATGATCCTCTGTGTGTCTATGATGTGTATTATTATATTATTAAACGTGTTGTTAGCATTTATATGCAGGTGTAAATCTTGTTACTTAACATAAAAAGATATAAAAATAGACAAAACGCTTTTAAGATGTAATACAAAGTGACCCTCAGTGTTTTCAGAACTCAGTATCGCCCTCTAGTGGCTCACACACATGTCCACACTGAGATTATTACAAAGCGTACAGAGGAAAAAAGGCATTGTTATAAGCTTCTTTAAGTGTGTGTGTGTGTGTGTGTGTGTGTGTGTGTGTGTGTGTGTGTGTGTGTGTGTGTGTGTGTGTGTGTGTGTAATAAAGGCACTGCATATATAAGCAAATAATCTTTTTGGTTGTTGTTATCATTAAGCAGGCACAGGGGAGACAGTGAGATTATTTTAATCCCGATGTTTCAGGACAAACTGCAGAGAGAAAAAGAACACAGTGTAAGACATTAATTAATAAATATTTATACAACTATAATGAATATTTTAATAAGAATTTAATGTACGAGTAAACATGTCGATTCCGGTATTGACTGCAGTACAGAATTTTACATTTAGTTCTATTTAATCTATTATTCAGTAAATTCTATCTCTTATTATTATTTAGTGTCAAAAGTAATATTTTAAAAAACCATTGTGAATAGTAATAGTCTTCAAGATTAGTAGCTACAGACCAACCTACAGTTTTGTTTACTAAATTTACTAAATACAAGTTGATAAGTTGAAAAAAGAGCTGTTTGTAATTTTTTTTTACCAACAGATTACATTAGTGTTTAACTCAGACTCATCTTAGTTTTATTAATCTTTTGTTTTGAGCCTGATTTATAATTTATAATGATTTTAAAGTGTGTTATCAGGAATATTTTTGATTAACCTTCTAAGCTTCTAATCCTTTAAAATGAATCAGTTTGAAAAACAATATATATATATCTAATATTTTAAGCTGCATTTTACTATTTTACTGTATTTTAGTAAACT
>CM042547.1:23011367-23016367 GCA_023630585.1 Cranoglanis bouderius
TATCGCACTTTCTTTTTATTATTATTCACTGTTTTGATTTTTCAGAATTAATAAAATAATGTCGGTGTGTCTGTGTTAATTCGATGCTCCGCTGTAAAGAAACCGTGCTCACGGTGTGAAGGATAATCTGACCTAGCACTCATCTGCTCCTCTCACAGAGAAACTTTAACTTCATTCATCACTTTATCCATAAAAGATTCACTGCTCCAGATAATCCACGTCTCTGATTAAGACGCGTCTCCTCCTATGTCCATCGTGTGGGGAAAAAACTGTTCATGGACTTTAAAGGGATGATATTATTAATTAATTAATAATATGTAGTTGATATTGGTCTCGAATGACATTCCATAGTGTTTTTACCACCAAAACATAAATATTAGCATATTGGGGTTATATCAAACTTTCTGTTTTGTACAAAAGCATGATGTTGATATTATTAGCATTAGCATTACAATGCAGTTGGTCTTCATTCATTTATCTTTAATATTTCTGTGGTTTTTTTTGGGTTTTTTTTTACCTCCCAGTAATTTGGACTGGCAGTTAACGAATTCAGTGGGGCGTGGCACATCACGACTTTTCTTCTTCTTTTTCTCTGGACCAGTTGTTTGTTCGGTGGTGGCAGAGGCAGGGGTGGTGGTGGGGGAGGTGGAGGTGGAAGTGGAGGCAGGGGTGGTGGCAGAGGCAGGGGTGGTGGTGGTGGTGGTGGTGGTGGTGGTGGAGGTGGATTTCTGACCCACAGGGGGCGCTGTGACACTCGGCTTAATCTGTTTCTCCCAGTAATGTTGGCAGAGATGATAGAGGATCTGAATGAACATACATTTCTCCGCTGACGATGCAGCGACCCACTGATCAGATCTGTGGTCAAACACCAGGTCAAACTCTGGACTGTCCTGAATAATAATAATAATAATAATAATAATAATAATATGAAAAAGATAATAAAGAAAAATAAAATGTTTGAGATTATTGTACTCAAGTTCGGTATTAAATCTCATTTTAATCATTTTATTTGTGGAAATAGAAATGAACAAAACACTTCATTAAAATAAATGTTTCCACCTTGTCGGGGTCGATGCCGTCGACGCGGCGGAGCTGATCCAGACTCCAGTGCGAGCGTTTCTCAAATTGCGGAGAAAATTCAAACTGCTTCACTTTGGTGATAAAAACTTGAGTCGGCTTTCTGTTCGTCACTAGAGAAAATTTCAACAAGGCGATTAACAGAACATTTTAACATGACATCATTCGCTTAGGCGTCTCAACAATCAAACAAAGCCATTAGCCATTAGCTGTTAGTGTGATGCTGAATAATGTACCTGACAGACACAGGAAGGTGATGTAATCCCCCTTGCGCCCCGCTGGGATGAAGGTCAGTCTTCTTTTCCTCCTCTTCCTCACTTCAATCACTGTTAATAACTTCTCGTGGTGTGGAGTGAAGATCTCTCTGCTAATCGCTGACTGGATCGTCATCATCACAACCTGCAGCTGGAGAATGAAATAAAAACATGACTCACACGCTGATATCATACCACTGACACACCACAGGGTCTTTCTCAGGGTTCTAATGAAGGACTGGAAAATTATTCGTTTCCCTGGTGTGTGTCGCAGTGGCAACAGGCTGAGAAGGTCAGTCCAAACTCCTCTTTCCTCAGCCACAGCTCCTCCTGGTGAATCCTCAGACATTCTGAGATGTAATCTGGTCCTGGTTTTGCCTGATACAGCTGTACCAGAAGCTGACCAGGGTGTGTCCTTGTAAACTGCCCAAACCACCACAACTGGGCGGTGGTGGCTCAATGGTTAAAGCTCGGGTTACTTCTCAGAAGATGGGGGGGTTCAAGCCCCAGCACTGCCAAGCTGCCACTGTTGGGCCCTTGAGCAAGGCCCTTAACCCTCTCTGCTCCAGGGCCGTATCATGGCTGACCCTGTGCTCTGATCCCAGCTTCCTAACAAGCAGAAAAAAAATCACTGTGCTGTAACGTATATGTGACAGATAATGCCTTCCTCAACTGGCTCCTCTTAAAGCGAAGGATCAGCAGCTCTACTCTGAGGTTCTCCCAGACTGTTCAGCTCCTCACCCTATCACAGACACTAAACCCAGAAACCCTGTGGAGGAACCATCCTTATAGTTTCAGTCACTACCCACAGCATATGATCATAGGTGAGGACAAGAATGTAGACTGACCAGTAAACACAGAGCTTCATCTGCAAACTGAGCTCCTGCTTTGGTTCTTCAAATACTGCTGCTGACCCGATCTGATTGTTAATCTCAAACAACAGACAGGAGTTTTCCTTCATGAGTCTCAAATTTATATTAAGCAACCCTCGTGTCCACTGGTAAAAACTCCACCTGTGAGGTTTTCATCCTGGGACTGGTGAGTATCCTTACACCCACAGATAAAAACCATCTTCTGGGCAAACTGCAGAGTAGGAGAGAAACCACCCTGATCAAGAAGTTAGACACCAGCGCTCGTACTGTCTGTGGATACAAGACTTATTATATCTACTCCAGACCTTTCCATCTCACACACAAACTCAGACTCTTCCCCAGCAGTGAAGTGATGTTCTACATTCCCAATGCCAGTTCCTAGTGCAAGGGTCTAGTTCATCTAACACTGTCCATCACGTTTCTGCTGCCTGACTATCACTGCGCCTGACCCCCACCTCCATCTCATAAGTGGTGAGTCCACAACATGGCTGTAACGTGGCCTGGTCACTAGATTCTGACCTGGAGACACCACCACCAGGCCATGACTCTCAGGGTGGGTCCTGGTAACCCTTATCCAGACAGGACAACATAGACATGTCTGTACCTTTCATGAGGATGTTTAGGATCGCTGTTTGTCTGACCTTTCCCCTCAGATCTGTTCACCAAGATTATATAAAACTAAATAAAACTAAAAACTTTAATTAATTATTTATTAATTTAAAAAATCTAAGGTGAAATACATACAATATAAATAGTCAGTAAAACATACAAGATTATTAAGGAAATTAAGATTTAAAAAAAGCTAATAATGCAGTGAAAGTGCAGCACTGTTCCTGACCGCAGTGTAATAAAGGTGTTGATGTTTCCCCTGAACTCTGTTCCAACAATTATGAGTTCATTTTAGAGAATCATTTAAATGAATCGACTCTCTGAATCTTTAAGACCTTTACACTCACAACATTTAAAGGTCGATTTATAGACAAACATCTAGATATAATATATATATATTTACAATTTTAAACTTATTCTAACTGTATTATTATTATTATTATTATTATTATTATTATTATTATTATTATTATTATATTATTTCTACTACAAAGATTTTACCGTTTGCTTTTGTTTTGTAGTTTATATAATAATTTAATTTTCTCTCTCTCTCTCTCTCGCTCTGTGTGTGTGTGTGTGTGTGTGTGTGTGTGTGTGTGTGTGTGTGTGTGTGTGTGTGTCAGGCTCCGTTTATTTATTCCTGGTTTTACGTTTCTGTAATTTATTATTTCAGTTTTTCTAGCTCGTCACGTTGTGTTTGTTAAATATATGAAAGATTCTACAGTTACAAAATGCATTATTATTATTATTATTATTATTATTATTATTATTATTATTATTATTATTATTATTATTATTATCACTCACCTGTTGGTTTGTGCTCCTCAGTCTGTGCTCTAACGCAGACGATTTGCTTTAGTTTATTTGCTTCGAATAAAACTCAGCCATCTCTCTCTCTCTTTGTGTGTGTCTGTGTGTGTGTGTGTCTGTGTGTGTGTGTGTCTGTGTGTGTGTGTGTGTGTGTGTGTGTTCCTGTCACTGCCGCTCTGTGCATGAGCATTTTGCTCTGATCATGTGATCCAGACCAACCCGGTCTGCTGTTGAATTCTGGATTGTGATTGGTCAGAAGCTGCTGATTCATTTTCTACAGCAGCTGTAATGTAAATGCAGCTATAAACTTATACAAAATGTTTCGTGTCATTTTTCAATGTAAACAATTATTAACATTTCTGAGAAATTCCTCCATTATATTTTTCTAAACATAAATAAATGGACGCGTAACTCAAACTTCATGAATGTATCTAGAAACTGAGATTTTTTCATTTTGTTGAAACACTGAGATGTAATATGATCCTACTCTAGTCAGTTCATAAAGTTTTATAAAGAAAATTAATGTGTACATTATAAGGAAACATGAATCAACATATTGTACACTATATGGGCAAAAGTATGTGCACCCCTGTCCATCAGACGCACACGTGGCCACACCCTGATGCTTGTTGAACGTCTCATTCCGGATTTATTCTCCCTTCACTGTTATAAGGCGCTCCACACTTCTGGGAAGGCTTTCCACTAGATTTTGGGGCGTGGCTGTGGGGATTTGTGTTCATTCAGCTACAAGAGCTTTAGTGAGGTTGAGGTCAGGTGCTGATGTTGATGTGAGGAGGCTCCGGTTCTTAGGGAAACTGTAAAGCTACAGCGTACAGAGACATTTTATACAATCGTGTGCTTCAGACTTTGTGGTAAGAGTTTGGAGAAGAAGGACATACATGTCTGGACTTAAACAGAGACTCTTCTGAAATAAAGATATGAATTTATGATAAATTGGTCACGTGGGTGAATTTTCACTCATTTTATTGCATTTTTGCTACATCTTTAATCATGAAACACATTTTTGGAGGCACAATAATACAGAACATTTAAAATATATGCAACACAAAAATGTAAAATAACATGAGCTCATGTGACAGTTAGCAGAGGAGAAATGAGTGTGCGAGAACACACACACACACACACACACACACACACACACACACACACACACACACACAGTATAATGTATATAGATGTACAGATTATTAACTGTAAAAAACAAACAAACAAAAAAACCAGAACACCGCATGACAAACAATATACAACAAACTGAATGTGTTTTTTCAGCAGTGATCTTCTCAGTACTGAACACATCAATGACAACAACCTTCACCGAACATCAGCATCACTCTGTTTACCTACAGAAATGAAACTG
>CM042547.1:23021367-23051367 GCA_023630585.1 Cranoglanis bouderius
AAATGCCCTGTAATACAGCAGTATGAATATTCATGTCAGTAATTTGCATATTCATGTTAACCTACAGAGTGTAGAGTTGTCCATGACGGTGGACGTGGACTGGGACATGCCATTCTCTCTCTCCGTCTTCTCCTCCATCTTGTCTTCTGCTTCTGTAACTCCACCCTCCTCTCCGATAGCCCCACCCTCTGTCTCAAAGGACCCCACCTCTGAGTTGATTGGCTCCTCTTCGGCTCCGCCCACCTGCCCAGTCGATCGGGAGAAACGGGAAAACAGGATCCCACCGATACCTTTTCCGATGCTCGCCGCTCCTGACACACACACACACACACACACACACACACACACACACACACACACAAACAAACACACAAATGTAAAAAATGTCACATGATCAATAATATGATAATGAGAATTATAATTATATATATATATATATATATACCCATGATGCTAGCCCTCCCCAGGTTGGTGATGGACTCTCCCATTCTGCGCTGCTGCGGGGGGGATGTACAGGGACTCGGTGTGTTTTCCCCCTCTGACAGATACACACACTCCTTCAGTGGTGTCAGAAACACCGGCCGCATGTCATCATACGGGGCGGGGCTGCTGGTGTTGTACCTGTCACACACATGCACACACACACACACACACACGTTTGTAACATTTACAACTCAGAGCCTGAGCTACTAAAGCTGCAAAAAGACTCAGATTTCACTGCGTGTACGTGTGCGTTCTCAGCTGCTACACGCAGCATTGTGTCGTCTGTGTACCTTATGTGTATCCGGAGGATTAATATCTATCTCCACTAGGGGGCAGAACTGAGCTAATAACATCCCTGACCAGCACTGAGATATCCTCCTTGACCACTTCATCTGGTGTTGCATGTCAGCGGTGAACATGGTGATGTTGGAGCCGATGATCTTATCGTTTATCTTGGAAATACGGCAGAAACAGCGTCAGCATCGGCAGTGGAGACGGTCTGTTAGAACACTGAATCAGTCTCAGTGTGAAAATGGAGAGTGTGTTTCCTTTGTTCTGCCGCTGACGTGTGACTTCACGTGATACAAAAGTAAACGTAAATAAAAATAATTTACAGGCTCATTAACTGCTGTTGGCGTTTGATCTGTGAACATGCTGCGGATATCTAACGTAAAATAAATCTACTGCTGTAATTATGTCATAATTTCTGGAACATTTCTCACTTGTTTGTATTTATTTCTAAAACGTTTAGCTTAACTTTAATAAAATAAATGGTTTACGTTTGTCTTCAGATGTCTGCAACGCGCTTTAATACACAAGTTTAATACCTGCCCTTCAGTTGTATTAATTTCCTGTAGTGATTTTCAGGCTTCGGGTGATAAATTAATCTATATGCATTGACTCCACCCACTGTTTTACATGTGTAGAAGGAACACCCGACACCCAAACCAACCGCCGCAAATCACGCCGTCGTACATCGGGCACATTCAATCCAGTAAATCGGTTCACGTTTTTGTTAGTTTTGTTATTAATGTTGTGCGGCGTATTTCTGACGCAGTAACGGTGTGTTTGTTTTCTGTTCATGTCTTGGTCGATCTTGTGTGAAACTTCACAGGGTGTCCGGTGTCATTACCAGTTTATCTGCACAGGGGCGACGTTACTGTAGTGTTTCAGGATCAGAGGCTCCAGTCTGTACGCCTGCAACACAACAACAATCCGAAATAAATAAATCAACAGCCGCAGGCAGCGATCACTGGGATCCAAGCACTGTTCAGAAATGGACACTAAAGTGCAGTTTATGTCTGTTTACTTTTCTGACTAAGTACATTTCCTGATTCTTCACAAAATAATGTATTTCATACAGAAGGATGGTGACAGCCGAGATTGTAAATTGTTTCAAGTTTTGTTTTTTTTTTGTTTTTTTTTTCAAAAAGGTGGTATTTCTGATTCTGAAATTGATATTTTATTTATTACACGATAAATTAAAGGCAAATAAAATCAATAAATCGCAGGTACTTTTAACAGTGTTGGTGTTTTTTTCCTCCTAATCACTTTAAAGTGATACTCAGTTAAATATTGTTCAGTTCAAGAAAGTTTGTAGTTTGTTTTTTTGTTGTTGTTTATTTTTACAAACATATATATATATAGTAGAAAATGTCAAGATTCTGTTATTAATATTATTATCACAATATCTGTCTCATATCGTCCTCTCCCTCAGCTCTACTTGGCTCATATACTTTAATCGTGGCTCGAGGGGAAATTTATCATTTATTTTTTCCATTTTTCTAAACTTTTTTCTTTAAAATGTGATAAAATGAGAAAAAACACAACATTTTACTCAAATATTCCAAACTACAGGAGTCGATCGATGGAATTACTGACGTTATAAAGCAGTTAATACAGCATTACAGGATTAAAACCAGGTAATTAATGTGGAAACATTTTTGCCTAAAAATATATGCAGAAAGCTAATAATAATAATAATAAGACAGATTCAGTAATAAAACAGTCAGAGTTAACGCTGGGAAATGGTACAGTCCCCTTTAACCACATGTTATAATATGCTCCACTCTTCTGGGAAGGCTTTCCACTAGATTTTGGGGCGTGGCTGTGGGGATCTGTGTTCATTCAGCTACAAGAGCATTAGTGAGGTTGAGGTCAGGTGCTGATGTTGATGTGAGGAGGCTCCAGTTCCAGTTCATCCCAAAGGTGTTCAGTGGGGTTGAGGTCAGGAGGTCAGGGCTCTGTGCAGGACACTCCAGTTCTTCTACCTTCTTCCAACCTTCACACACCATGTCTTCATGGAGCTCACTTTGTGCACTTTGTGTCGTGCTGGAACAGGTCTGGGCCTCTTAGTTCCAGTGAAGGGAAACTGTATATGATGCCACAGCGTACAGAGACGTTCTGTACACCTGTGTGCTTCAGACTTTGTGGTAACAGTTTGGAAAAAAGGCCTACAAATGGGTGCGAAGGTCAGGGGTGCACATACTTTTGGCTGTATAGTGTAAAATGGGTGATGGTGGTGATAATGGTGGTGGTGAAGGTTTATTGTGGTGTAGTGTTGATCTCACCACCGGGTCTGTAGGGTGGAAGATGTTGAAGAGTCTGTTACAGATGGAACGTGGCAGGATGTGGTTCTGAGTCCTGCAGGAACCGGGACGAACCCCACGCAGAGCCAAGAACACGGAGAGCGGAGAACCCATGCAGAAAAAGTTCTCCACCTCAAACACACACACACACACACACACACACACACACACATAACAGCGACATTCAAATTAGCATTACATTTGTGCTGCATCCTAAACACTAATGCAGGGGTCTTTATAGCAGCCCAATGATAATAAAAATGATATAATTAAGATCATATCTCTATCGTTTTTTTACATCTTTACCTTGAATTTTAATGCTGGAGAATTCCTCGAGGACTTCAGGCTCTGAAACTGATCCTCCAAATCCCTTAACCTGATCAGATAATCCAGATTAAATGAACACTATTAAACACTGAAATAATAAGTGGTACAGTACAGTATAGTCACTGTTAGTAAGGAATATTACATTTATTTTACACAAAACAACGAAAGAAGAAATAAAAATCAACACATGAAAATGTTTTTATTTAATTAAAGACTGACATGGTAACTATCTAAACCATTAGCTTTCATTTTTTAGCTAGCTTAGACGTTGTGTCTGTATTTCCCAGTTGCCTAGCAACAGTGTTCTCATGACTTTAACCACACGAACAGTGAACCTCATGCGTGTGAGATGAAGCTCCTCCACCAGTCTCTCTTCATGGCTGCTGCTCCACAGAGAGTCCGTCTCCACGGCGACCGGCACTTCCTGATGATGGAAGCGGACGGGGTCCCAGCCAGTGATGATGTCGTAGGTGATGACGCAGCCGAGCGAGTGTGAGACGATAGACACTCGGCCCCTCTCCTCAAACTCGGGGTTACGGGAACAGAACAGCGTGTAGAGACGATTCAGCTCTGAGGTCAGACCTCGCGTTATCTACAGAACACACACACACGCACACACACACACACACACACACACACACACACACACACAGTGAGACAGGGTGTGTGTGTGTGTGTGTGTGTGTGTGTGTGTGTGTGTGTGTGTGTGTGTTTCATATCTGACCTCGTCCCTGTACAGTGGACTTGTGTAGTACATGATGTCCATAGCGCTGCTGTTCAGCATGTCTCTCAGTCCTCGCACTTTATCAGGCGTGATCGTGTCCACTGTGTCTACAACAACAACAACAACAACAATCACAATCACAACAACAACAATAACAATCACAACAACAATCACAATCACAACAACAACAATAACAATCACAACAACAATCACAATCACAACAACAACAATAACAACAACAACAACAACAATCACAATCATAACAACAACAATAACAGTCACAACAACAACAATCACAACAACAACAACAATCACAATCACAATCACAACAACAATCACAATCACAACAACAACAACAATCACAATCACAACAACAACAATAACAGTCACAACAACAACAATCACAACAGCAACAATAACAACAACAACAATCACAATCACAACAACAACAATAACAGTCACAACAACAACAATCACAACAACAACAATCACAATCACAACAATCACAATCACAATCACAACAACAATCACAATAACGATCACAATCACAACAACAATCACAATAACAATCACAATCACAACAACAACAATAACAATCACAACAACAATCACAACAGCAACAATAACAATCACAACAACAACAATCACAACAACAACAATGACAGTCACAACAACAACAATCACAACAACAATCACAATCACAACAGCAACAATAATAACAACAGCAAAAATCACAACATATAATAATAAATCATAACAACAATCACAACAACAACAACAACAACAATAACAACAATAATAATAACAGGTTAAAATAGAATGAAATGATTTCTTCCTGATATTCTACACTTCCTGTTTAAGCCCCACCCCTGGCCACACCCCCTCTTATGGAGTTTATATGATATAATATCGATATCATGATAAATTATGTTACAAACACATTTGTGAGATACTGTGACTGAAAGCAGCTGATCTGATGTTAAACTTTTGCACTTAATCTTTAATATTTTTAAATGTTTTTTTTCACAGATTTTTTTTCTCCTTTTCAGTATTAAATATTACATATTTGTATTTGAAAAATAAAATGTTATATTATAACATTATATAATATAATTTCAAAATCGTGATATGATATTTTTGTCTTATCGCCTACTTTTACAGTCGTAACTTACCAGTAATTATACAGTAACAGCTCTGAGATGTTGTTTCTTTAATAAACACTAAATAAAACTCCTCATTAAATGCTCTAACGATGGGAATATTTTATAGACACGTATAAAGCTACATCGCGTCATTACACTCTGACCGACTTTATCTGGGGAGGCTGAAGCCTGTCTCTGATCAGGATTAAAACAATTACACAATTATATAAACGATTATACAATTCATAATCTCGTAATTATGGAACAAAACCCAATAAAAACCGCTTGTGTAAGGAATAAGAATAATAATCTCCTACACCTCCGTCCAGAGAGAGTTTCGATCTCCACTCCACAGGCAGGAACTCCACGTGCTCCGTCGTTCTGTCCGAAAAATTTTTCTCCGCCATTTTCCTCGCAGCATCGCGCATCCTGAATAAACACCCACGAGTCACAATACAAATATCACATATGAACAGAAAAGTGGGCTCTGAGATTATATTCGTCTGTCGCTGAAATACAAATCCGTTCATTATTAATGTTTAAATATTATCTGAAGTGATTCCCATCTCATCTCGTCTTAATACTGACTTAATACGGATTTTATTATAATTACAAAACCTTAACGCTAACATCACACATCATCATACTGATGTACTACTACTATACAGCCACACCCCCGATTTACATAATTACATATTCATCACATGTTTTATCATGTCTTAATCATAAAGAAACAGGAGTAGGCGGGGATTGTTGGTGGGTGGAGCTTACATGCTGGTGTTCCTGATGATCCGCCCCTGGTCCATTTTCTGACCAATCCCGTGTACCACGAACACAATGTGGGTGGCGGCAGGGGGCGTGTCTTCCAGAGCCGCCTCCTCGACATAACCACGATGGAGACGTGTCCCACTACTGGAGGCTTATCACATATATGCACACACACACACACACACACACAAACACAAACAAACACACACAAACAAACACACAATAGGAGTTAGTATTAGATTTAATAGGTAATGTTTATGGTTAGGAGAGAAGAAGAAAAAGAAGATGAAAGAATAAGATGAACGAGGATTAAAAGGAAGAGAAGAAGAAGAAGAAGGAGGAGGAGGAGGAGGATGAGGAGGAGGAGGATGAGGAAAAAGAGGATGAGGATGAGGAGGAGGATGAGGAGGAGGGGGATGAGGAAGAGGAGGATGAGTTGGAGGAGGAGGATGAGGAGGAGGAGGAGGATGATTAGGAGGATGAGGAGGAGGAGGATGAGGATGAGGAGGAGGAGGAGGAGGATGAGGATGAGGAGGAGGAGGATGAGGAGGAGGATGAGGATGAGGAGGAGGAGGAGGAGGATGATTAGGAGGAGTAGGAGGAGGAGGATGAGGAGGAGGATGAGGAGGAGGATGAGGATGAGGAGGAGGATGAGGACGAGGATGAGGAGGATGAGGATGAGGAGGAGGAGGATGAGGAGGAGGAGAATGAGGAGGAGGAGGATGAGGATGAGGAGGATGAGGATGAGGATGAGGAGGATGAGGAGGATGTTACTGACTGACCCTTGGAGAAACCGAGTTTCTGTGTGACGGTGCGAGCGATTTTGGACGTTGTGGCGTCGCTGTACAG
This sequence comes from Cranoglanis bouderius, assembly GCA_023630585.1. Classification (NCBI taxonomy): domain Eukaryota; kingdom Metazoa; phylum Chordata; class Actinopteri; order Siluriformes; family Cranoglanididae; genus Cranoglanis; species Cranoglanis bouderius. The sequence continues at coordinate 23,028,249 of CM042547.1, forward strand.
ATAAACTTCATCCACACTGTGCCAGTCTACATGGCTGCGACTCAACTTCACACTGTGCACCACTGACACACACACACACACACACACACACACACACACACACACACACACCATCAGTAATTCATATTATTATTATTATTATTATTATTATTATTATTATTATTATTATTATTGCGTTCTCACCCTCCTTGCTCTCCAGCGCTGTGCTCACTCCCTCTGTTTCGAGGGAATCTTCTATTCGATGTCCCCTAAATTTTGCTAAATGCTCCAGCTCTATCAGGTCTCCGTCCTCCTCGTCCAGCGGCAGCCACGTCCCGTCTGTAAACCACTGAGCTCTCATCACCGGGATACGCTCCTGCTCTGTAACACACACACACACACACACACACACTGTAACACACACACACACTGTAACACACACACACACCTTCAGCTGTGTCCCAAATGCCACTGAAGATTAAAGGAGCACCATATTGACCTTTTCACACCATATATACAGTATAAATAAGTGAACCAGGGTAGGGGGGCATCATTAGACTGTCCCTGTAATTTCACCATCCACTAGAGGGCAGTTAAACATCCCTGATTTATTTTTATTTATTTATTTGTTTGTTTGCTTGTTTATTTTTTAAACCCGTGATTAAAGTGATGTACTCACGGTTCCAGTAGACCGGATAACACTCCTTCTCCTTCACATCCACCTCGTACAGTCCTCCGCGCACACACACCGCATCCACACCCGCGTCCTCACACACACACTCGCACTCACACGCGCCGTCCTCCGGCTCAAACACGCCCTCACGCGCATCCCTCAGCGCGCACAGTGTCCGGTAAGCCAGCTCGATCTTCAGGGAGTCGTGTCCCACAAAGGGCTTCCAGTTCCTCTTGTCCTCTCTGTAGAACCAGCGCACTTCCTGCGCCTCGAGTTCCGTCACCTCTCCGGACCGGCTGCGCGTGCTCGGGCGCGTCCTCGCCGTCGGTTCGTCGCCGTCCGTGTAGTTCGGGTCCAGATAGTCCCGGTCCGAGTAGGCAGCATCGTCAGCGAGGCCTAACAACATGCCGTGTGTGTCCATCATGTCCCCGTGTGTGTCCATCATGTCCGCGCGCGCATCACTCACCGCCCAGTCCGAGGCGCGGAAATGACTCCCCGGTGCGTCTGTAAAATCGCTCATGTGTGCAGTTTTACCGACTGAAAGCTGCACAGACTCAGTTCAACCTCCACACACACACACACACACACGCGCGCGCACACACACATTAACACACACACACCGCAGCGATGCACCGATTTAATCATCACCGCCGCATCTCACTGCGCTTAAATCAAACCCTTTACATCTCATCACTCTACCTGTTCACCTGCACGCGCCTGAAACTCGGGATGTGTTTCATTCCGCAGCACTAACACTGACACACCGACTGCACGCATCCGCATCCGCATACAGAGTGCGCGCGCGCGTCTATTCCGCACTCCCCGGTAATAAGAGCGCGTGCGCTCATGGCCGGGGGGGGGGGGGGTTGGGTTGGAGGGGGCGTTGTAGTGAGCAGGGGGTACTATAGGGTTTCTCATGTGTGATTGAAGACACCTGCTGGTGACTGCTGGAACTGCAGTGACAGAGCAGAGGTGAACACACCTGACACAATTATTCAAATTACTATGACTGGTTTTGTGTTTCTGTCTGTTTGTTTGTCTGTTTTATATATATATATATATATATATATATATATATATATATATATATATATATATATATATATATATATTATTGTTGTTGTTGTTGCATTCTCACCCTCCTTGCTCTCATATATATATAGTGGTATTTTATTTCTTGTACCTTTTGTAGAAGTTGTTTAAGCTCATTTTGTGGTACAATCAATGGTCATTTGTACATAGCAAGAAAAACACAAATTGACTTCAATGTCAGCTACAAATATATATATATATATATATATATATATATATATTACTGTGCAGAGGTCTTACATGCAAAGAAATGCAGTAAAGCAAAAGTGCCTTCACATATAATGAAATCTAACATTTCTACATAAAAAAAAAAACACTATAAAAGCCAGTAAACAGTAATAAACTAAAGAAAGTCAGTATGGTGTGACAAGTCTCCGGTACAATGTGTGCAGTTTTATAAGGAAATGAGCTGTAAGATTTATTGAGTATCTTGCAGAACCAGACACAGTTCTTCTGGAGACTTTAATTGTTGTGCTTGTTTTTTGTTTTTTTGTTTTTTTGTTTTTGTTTTTTGGCATTCAAACCCAGCAGGCTAAATTGTGTTTTTTTTGTCTGATAATTTAATGTGTCGCTTTCTTAACTGACATACAAAGATTTTTCTGTAACGTTAATTTGTTGTTCTTGTTGTTGGAAAAGTAATGTTTGGAAATATATAATTATGCTGAAGTCATAAAATTAACATCTATAATACAATTTTTACAAGAAAAATGGGTGTCTTAGACTTCTGCACACTACTGTACATATATATATATATACAGTAGGGGGAAAAAAGTATTTGATCCCCTGCTGATTTTGTACGTTTGCCCACTGACAAAGAAATGATCAGTGTATAATTTTAATGGTAGGTGTATTTTAACAGTGAGAGACAGAATAACAACAAAAACATCCAGAAAAACACATTTCAAAAAAGTTATAAATTGAAGTGAAAAAAGTGAAATGAAGTGGGCGTGACTTTCAGGCCACCTCCTACTCCAAAATCAGTTCAACAATAGAGATTTAAAGTGAACACCTTCCTCTACAGCCCATCTCCCATTAAAAGTGTGGCAAAAGTCAGAAGGAAAAGAAAGATTCCAGACACAAAAAAAAAAAACACATAAGAAAAATCCACCAATAGATAAAATTAAAGCAGTGACTGGCAGAATGAGAATGTGAATGTGTAGTAATCTTTTTGAAAAAGTCATTTTGATTTGATTCTCATTACTTGTGCTTTCAGTATATTTTATTTTTCATTTTGATCATTAATATTTTGATAATAGATTTTATTTGAAACATTCGGCACAAAATTACCTCCATAAAAACCTACAAAACTGTTCATCTAGTGTGGACACATAACATACTGTATTCTAGCTTTATATCTATAATAATAATAATAATAATAATAATAATAATAATAATAATAATAATAATAATAATAATGCATTTTATTTTAGAGAGGGCCTTTAAAAGCAGCTTCTCAAAGCGCTGTACACAAAATAAGCGGTACATAACACAATAATTTTAAAAAATAAAAGTAAACATCAAAAAGCAAATACTAGTTTAAAGAAATATGTCTTGAGAAATATATTGAGCTTTAAAAATGTCATAGGTCTGAGCTTCCCTGAGTTCAAGGAGAAGAGAGTTCCAGAGGGTAGGAGCATAGACAGAAAAAGCCCCATCACCCGTAGATCTTAAACGGGTTTGTGGAAGAGACAACAAATTAGAGCGCAATCTGCGATTTGGGGTGTAAGGAATTAACAATGCGGATAAATAATGAGGAGCCGAGCCATGTAATGCTTTGTATCTCAGCATCATAATTTTAAAGTCGATACAGAACCTGACCAGGAGCCAGTGCAAGGCCTCCAGAACAGGAGTAATATGATGGCATGTCCTGGTCCCAGTCAGGATCCTGGCAGCCGAGTTTTGTACATATTGGAGTTTATTAAGTGTGAATTTAGAAACTCCGGCTAAAAGAGCGTTACAGTAATCTATCCGAGAGACAACAAATGAGTTTATCAGCTTTTCAGGTACAGAGAGATTTAGCATAGGGCACAATCTTGCTATATTTCTGAGGTGAAAAAGGATGCTTTAACAGTGCTTTGTACAAAAGAATCAAATGTAAGACTGGCATCAAAAATAACTCCAAGGTTCCTCATTTTACTTTGAGTCTCCAATACGGAGCCATCAGCAGACAGAGTCAGTGAACCAGCTTTAAGAATTTGATGAAGGGAACCTATAAGCACAACTTCGGTTTTACCCTTATTCAGGCAGAGAAAATTATTCATCATCCATGTTTTTATCTCAGAAATACAGTAAGAAAGAAAGCAAACATCAAGGTTTTACATCACCAGGTTTAGGGTGTATATAGATTTAAACATGGTTAAGCTTTCAGTGATGTGACTCACAAGGGGGTGTGTCTGAAGCATGGAGCCTTTCCCCATTCAGCTGTTAGTTATTTGTGTTGTCAGAGTTATGTACCTTTTTATAGCTCAAAGTTTATTTTTGAATAGTGCATTCTCTGCAGTACTGAATATGAAAGTCTTAATCACCATAGTGATTTCTGTTAGCCCAGACTGAATCAGTGAGCAAAGGACTGAATGCAGCAGAGTTTGCTCTGAGTGTGTGTGTGTGTGTGTGTGTGTGTGTGTGTGTGTGTGTGTGTGTGTGTGTGTTTGCAGTATGAATTTTGAATTACACTCACTGGCATTGTAATGGTTCAGTCTAGAGGTCGACCGATTGATCGGTTTTGCAGATAAGTCGGCACCAATACCTGATTGCTGGAGCTATCGTTTATCGGCAAAAATCCACACCAATAGTTTTACCCTCTTGCATCCATTGCGGGAGGGGCTGAGAAGGGTCCACGTTCCTTATACAGCACGAGAGCGGCCTCTAGAGGCGAAATAAAAACAATCGCTGACAAAGTGTTCCCTTTCTAAGGAAACTCAACGTTGCGTGAGCTTCATGCTGTGGGAAGCGCCCTCGTGTGCAACCAGTATCTGAAGTCTGTGTAACGTCTGAACGTATCAAACTGATTTCTGAATCAGCCTGGATTTAGCAAAGAAGTTTCTCTGTGTCTTTGAGCCATGAATCCTTATCTAACCTCTTGTCCAGATACCATCGGAATGCGGACAGGGGACACGACCCCCCCTCTTCAGGCACACACACACACACACACACACACACACACACACACACACACACACACACACACAAAGCACACACCCGTGCACACCCACAATGTAAGAATCTCTTTTGAATGTAATATGTAATTATATGTAATTATTCGATGTCCAAATAGTGTGATGTTATCTTATTGGCGTATATTGTGTGTTTATGCGACCTAACCATAATGGTTCTAGATAGTTTTAATTTAGGATATTATTTTAAATGTCTGTAACCATGTTTCACCTTTTAATATTCTTTACAAGTCCATTGAATTTGGTATGTAGTTAATCGTCTTGCGATACCCTGATTGATTATGCATGTCATATTGCAATGGGATACATTATTTCATGCTTTTTCTTAATTTCACACGTAATACGGTTTAAACCGGCTCCTCCCTGGACATGCAAATTTGGTTCTGAGACCAGACAAAGAGAGTTCATCCCTCCAACAAATCCAACTTCCTGATTGGCCAATAGCCCAAAGAGGCGTGTGCGTTGGTGTTGTCTTTAAAACAACACCACGCTTTGAAATCCTTCTTGCTTACACTTTCTCACACTCTTCAACTTCACTTCTACACTCCTTCCGGTTTCTCTCCCCCGGGGCCACGTGCCCCGGGAAGAGGAAGCCAGGATCTCTCTCTCCCGGACAAAAGATGCAACCGCCTCACAGCCCACGCCTTTTCAAATGGCACGACGAACCAGCGAACTCTACACGACCTCGCGCGAACTTTCAAACCGAAGCCATGCAAGTATAGTTAATGGATCTATACATGCGTTAAGATTGTACCCCTGTTTACAGGAGATTTAAGTTCGTTGCTGGTTTTGAAAAAGGCTAATTAATTGTTGTTTTTGTCTGCTACCCTTTTATTTCATTACTCTCTCTCTATCCCTTTTCTTTCCTTGTATATAGATGTACATATGTATGTTTTGCTTAGAGTTAGTCGTGTGTATCCATAGTTACATCTAGTTATTAAAATCTATTATCCCACGCTTGATTTGTCTCTGTTTTGGTCACGTGATGAGTCCCTTAAATGCTGAGAGTCTCGGCTACACGCTCTGGAAACTGAAATTTCCTTCCTGGCCAGAAGGATAAACTCCCTCTTTAGAGTTCATAATTCTAAACTAGACTACAGCTAATCCTAAAAGCTGATCTAGACCACATACATAGTCATAATTAATTATAATCTGTTGTAGTTAATTATCTATATGTATATGTGCACATACATGAATTCCCTTTCATGGCTGATGTATATTTATAACTGGTCACAACACGCGTTGATTAGATATATAGATATATTTCACGCCATTCGAGCTAATTCCTTACATAAATTGGAGAATACATTTAAACGTGTTAAACATCTTTTAATTCGTTACATAAACTGTAACTGGTGGAGAATATTTTTAAACGTTGCAGATTCATCCGAGTTACTACACATTCTGGTAGATAACGCGGGCACGCTTTAAAACTCGTCTCCTTTAAAAAGGTGCGTTGAATCCAAGCGTGCGCTTCTGTTTCATTTCATGTTTAAAGTTGATCCATTTCATTATTCTGGTGGAAAAGAATAATGCTAGTAATGATTGATTCGTTACACTGTGTAAAATCATGCCTATTTATAGGCCTGCAATGGTCATTGCCTGCCATGGATGTGGCATTCTGTGTGTCGTGAGAGTATAAAACGGCACCTGTAAACCACGTCACCAGCCTTATTATCTTCAGCGAAGACCGCATGTCGGCTGTCTGTATGAACATTCCTAAAGACTCTTCACTTCTCTCCATTTTTTCAGAAAATACTATACTGTTCAAAAGTTTTAGACACATGCAAAGAAATGCTGTAGAGCAAAGATGCCTTCAAAATAATGAAATTAAATGTTAATACATAAAACAATACAGTAAAGAGCAGTAAACAGTAGTAAATGAAACAAAGTCAATATTTGGTGTGACAAAAAAAATAAAAATAAAAATAAAAATAGTCATCTCCGGTACAATTAGTGCAGTTTTATGAGGAAATGAGCTGGTAAGTTTTATTGAGCATCTTGCAGAACCAGCCACAGTTCTTCTGGACACTTTGACTTTCGCATTTGCTTCTTATTTTTGTGTTTTTTGTCTGAAAAGTGTCTCTTACATAATATGCTGCTTTTTTTAATGACATACAAACATTTTTCTGTAACATTTAATTTTGTGCTAGAAAACTAATGTTTTGGAATCTAAAATGTTTTTTGTACTGACGATAATGTAGACATCATAAAATTAAAAATCTATAACAAATTTTGTACTAAAAAATAGGGTGCCTAAAGTACCGTGCACAGTACTACTGTATATACAGTATCTCACAAAAGTGAGTACACCCCTCACATTTTTGTAAATATTTTATTATATCTTTTCATGGGACAACACTGACTAAATGGCACTTTGCTACAATGTAAAGTAGTGAGTGTACAGCTTGTATAACAGTGTAAATTTGCTGTCCCCTCAAAATAACTCAGCACACAGCCATTAATGTCTAAACCGCTGGCAACAAAAGTGAGTACACGCCTAAGTGAAAATGTCCAAATTGGGCCCAAAGTGTCAATATTTTGTGTGGCCACCATTATTTTCCAGCACTGCCTTAACCCTGTTGGGTATGGAGTTCACCAGAGCTTCACAGGTTGCCACTGGAGTCCTCTTCCACTCCTTCATGACGACATCACAGAGCTGGTGGATGTTAGAGACCTTGCGCTCCTCCACCTTCTGTTTGAGGATGCCCCACAGATGCTCAATAGGGTTTAGGTCTGGAGACATGCTTGGCCAGTCCATCACCTTTACCCTCAGCTTCTTTAGCAAGGCAGTGGTCATCTTGGAGGTGTGTTTGGGGTTGTTATCATGTTGGAATACTGCCCTGCGGCCCAGTTTCAGCAGCCCCAGACCATGACACTCCCACCGCCATGCTTGACTGTAGGCAAGACACACTAGTCTTTGTACTCCTCACCTGGTTTCTGCCACACACGCTTGACACCATCTGAACCAAATAAGTTTATCTTGGTCTCATCAGACCACAGGACATGGTTCCAGTAATCCATGTCCTTAGTCTGCTTGTCTTCAGCAAACTGTTTGCAGGCTTTCTTGTGCATCATCTTTAGAAGAGATTTTCTTCTGGGATGACAGCCATGCAGACCAATTTGATGCAGTGTGCAGCGTATGGTCTGAGCACTGACAAGCTGACCCCCCACTCCTTCAACCTCTGCAGCAATGCTGGCAGCACTCATACGTCTATTCTGCAAAGCCAACCTCTGGATATGATGCTGAGCACGTGCACTCAACTTCTTGGTCGACCATGGCGAGGCTTGTTCTGAGTGGAACCTGTACTGTTAAACCGCTGTATGGTCTTGGCCACCGTGCTGCAGCTCAGTTTCAGGGTGTTGGCAATCTTCCTATAGCCTAGGCCATCTTTATGTAGAGCAACAATTCTTTTTTTCAGATCCTCAGAGAGTTCTTTGCCATGAGGTGCCATGTTGAACTTCCAGTGACCAGTATGAGAGAGTGTGAGAGCGATAACACCAAACTTAACACACCTGCTCCCCATTCACACCTGAGACCTTGTAACACTAATGAGTCACATGACACCGGGGAGGGAAAATGGCTATTTTTTATTTATTTTATTTTTTTCTGACATGTTGGTATTATATCTTTCACTTGGATGTTATAATTTGCACTGAGTAAATACAGCTGGATAAAACAAAAACTGTGTCCGTCTTCATTTTGCGGAAAATAATGTGATTATTTTAAAGGGGGGTGATTCTTTTCTATACCCACTGTATATATAAAGCACAATGAAGCAGATCTGCTCTCGGCTCTCTCACTTTTCAGCCGAAGGGTGATGGGTTCTCTCTCCAGTATGGAGAGTCAACCCACCCTCTCTGACTCCAAGGAGCCAGAGGGAGGAGCCAGTGAGAAGGAGAGTACTTCCTCACACCACAGAAAACTCCCCCTTTTTCCCGGAAGTGCACCCTGACATGTCACACTTCTGGGGAAAGCCGTGTATATAGCCACGCAATGTCTGATTATTCAGCCATTGGGAGGGATAAACAGTACAGCTATTTTGCTATGCCTAAGGTGGAAGAGGTGCTTGTGATCCACCTCTTTCCATTGACAGCAGCAAAATCAGGGGGGGCGGCTTTGCCATCCAAGCCGTATAAGACCACCTCACCATGCGGAAGAGGGTCGTGCTTGTGGGTCTCGGCATACAATGGCAGTGTTGCAGGCCTGCCAGGCAGACCTGCTGAATTGTGAGGGAGGTACAGAAGGCAAGTATGGTGGCCCGCCTCCTCACGCAGAAAGGCAGCGGGACCAGGCAGCCACAGTCACAGCCTGCTAGTAGGCCTGATTTAAAATGATAATCAGTGTTGAAAAGGCAAAAAGAAGCAGTCCTGAGGGGCTGCAGAGGGAGGTATCAGGGGACGAGAGGTTGTTAGGGCAGTTAGCCCCCAGTATTACTGTAGGACTCCCCTAGTCAATGTTGTCCCAAGTTTTCAGATTTCTCTGGTCAGGAAGCTGTCACAAGGCAAAGAAAATCTGATGCTTTCCCTCCAGCAAAATGGGGAAAGTTAATGTCATTAAAGCCCATCTGGCAGCATGAAAATTTCTGCCAAATGTGTCTCCATGGGTTCTGTCCTCCATAGAAAAGGGTTCCAGGTCTAGTTCATAGCTCGACAATCCCCAGAGAATAATTCTTCTCTGGCAGAGAGGAAGTTTTGTCAGTGAGTGCAATGTACATTCCAGGCAACTGGAATGTGGGGCCAGACATCCTGTCTAGGCAGGGGCTGAGGCCTGGAGATTGGAGGCTCCATCCATAAGTGGGTGAGTCCATATGGCAGAGGTTCAGCCAAGCGGAAGTGGACGTGATTGCCTCTGAGGAGACAACATGCTGCCCACTGTGGTTCACCCTCACTCCTCCCACACCAAAAAAAAAAAAGGTCAGGGCTGGATGCCATGGTACGCACGAGGCCGAGGTCATGTCTAGTCATGTCTATACACCTTTCCCCCGAATTGCTCTGCTCCCACAGGCTCTAGCAAGAGTTTGCCAAGATTGTGCTGCATCTGCTGCTAGTAGCACCAGATTGACCCAGCTCGAATTTGGTTCTTGGAGATAATATGTCTGCTGGACGGCACTCCCTCGGAGATTCCCATTCGCAAGGATCTACTGTCTCAAGCCAGAGGGTTGATTTATCACCCTTGGCCGGAACTATGGAAACTGTAAGTCTGGCCCCTGAGGGGCACCAGCTCGTAGATTCTGGTCTCTCAACCGAGGTTGTAGAGACCATGTTAAATGCTAGAGCACCATCCACGAGAAAATTGTAGGCATTCAAGTGGCAACTTTTTTATCATGGTTTGAGGAACACCAGTGAGACCCAGTAAACTGCGCAATAGCTACAGTCCTGGAGTTCTTACAGGAACATTTCTCAGCAGGGTTGGCTCCTTCTACAATTAGGGTCTACATGGCCGCCATTTCAGCCAGCCACACCCCTATTGATGGAGCCTCTGTGGGGTAACTTCGAGGTTTATGCATGGTGTCAGATGTCTGAGGCCCATTTGCAGACCACACATAGCTTCCTGGCACCTTCTGTGATCTGGGAAGGTCTGTCAGGCACCCCATTTGAGCCCTTAGAGTCAGCTTCAGAGAAGCTTCTGACCCTAAAGGTAGTACTTTTGGCTGGCCCTGACATCTCTGTTGCCCCTTCCTGCCTTGATTTTGCCCCTGGAGTAGCCAAGGCCTGGAGTAGCCAAGGCCTCTCTATATCCTAGGCCATGAAACTCACACAATGTCTCATTCTATTCTTGGTGAACAGGGTTACATACGTAACCCAGACATTTTTTAACAGTGAAGTGTTTTTTATTCATTTTATTTGTTATTTGAGGAAAAGACAGGAGGAAGAGTTAGAGGTAGCAGAGCTAAAGATGTTGAGGTTCTCTTTGGGAGTGACGAGGATGGATAGGATCAGGAATGAGTACATCAGGGGGACAGCACATGTGAGATGTTTTGGAGACAAAGTTAGAGAGGCCAGGTTGAGATGGTTTGGACATGTTCAGAGGAGGGAGAGTGAATATATCGGTAAAAGGATGCTGAGGTTAGAGCTGCCAGGCAGGAGGCCGAGAGGAAGACCAAAGAGGAGGTTTATGGATGTAGTGAAGGAGGACATGAAGGTAGTCGGTCTGAGAGAAGAGGATGCAGGGGATAGGGCTAGATGGAGGCAGATGAGTCGCTGTGGCGACCCCTGAAGGGAACAGCTGAAAGGAAAAGAAGAAATTTTTATTTGTTATTTGGAATGTTACTTTTTGGTTCAGTTTGGATGAATATCTTTTATTTACTTGAATATTTATTAATAGTTAATATATATTAATATTTACATATTTATTTCATTTTAAAAAGTACAGTACATTTTCATGGTACAGCCACTACTGTTAATTTTGTAATAAAGTTCAGCAGTATTTTACTTTGAGTGTTTTCATTCAGTATCAATTTTAAAATGGGTTTGACTGGTTGATTAATCAGTTATCGGCAGGTACTGCCCAACTTAGTTATCAGTATCGGTAAAATTCAGTATCAGTCCACCACTAATTTACCAGGAATCTGAACCATTTCCACAAACCAGACCTTGCAAACACATGGGGGAATCTTCCATATAGAATTCACAGTGTCATTAATAAAGATAGTGAGAGTACTGTAGCTGATCAGAGCTCATAGAACAGAAATAGCTAGTTGGCTTATTTAAAGAGAGCATGGGGTGATTTGCGAATATATGAGGCTACTCACGAGTGCTGAGCAGTGAAGCGTTCAGAGAAGCTTCAAGTGCATGAGTGTACTTCTGTTCTGCATGTCCTCAGTGACACCACACTCTGCTTGGATGTCAACCTGAATTTTGAGACTTTGGGGGTGGGAATAACATGCATGTTTCCAAGACTGTGGTTCAGTCTCAACCAATTTCCATTTTTATGGAAACAGACCTTGATCTCACTCAAAGTAAAATTCCTAATATGGCAGATATGAAATACATCACAATCAATTTCATTTTAAAGTTCACTAACACTGTTCTACACACTCAGGTCAGCACCCTTGCGCTGTCTTTATATGATACTGTTTAAACAACATAATTCCAGCTCCTGCTTGCTGCTGAATGTAGGCACTAGTCTCATGTAAACAGCATTCTCAGGAGAAGCATGTTTTTAAAACCAGGGGTTTTTAAAACCAGGTGTAAATGTTTTCACTGGACATAAAATGCAGGTGTGCTGCATTAACTATCACCTTTTCAGCTTGTTCCCCAAAATTACACCCTTCCGATAAACCACACTACCACATCTTACTGTTACTATAGCTTAAATATTTACTACTACAGTGGGGGGGGAAAGTATTTGATCCCCTGCTGATTTTGTACGTTTACCCACTGACAAAGAAATGATCAGTCTATGATTATAATGGTAGGTGTATTTTAACAGTGAGAGACAGAATAACAACAAAAACATCCAGAAAACACATTTCAAAAAAGTTATAAATTGATTTGCATTTTAATGAGTGAAATAAGTATTTGACCTCTTCGACTTAGTACTTGGTGGCAAAACCCTTGTTGACAATCACAGAGGTCAGACGTTTCTTGTAGTTGGCCACCAGGTTTGCACACATCTCAGGAGGGATTTTGTCCCACTCCTCTTTGCAGATCCTCTCCAAGTCATTAAGGTCATTTTCAATGCCCTGGCTGAGGGAAGGAGGTTCTCACCCAAGATTTGACAGTACATGGCCCCGTCCATCGTCCCTTTGATGCGGTGCAGTTGTCCTGTCCCCTTAGCAGAAAAACACCCCCAAAGCATAATGTTCCCACCCCCATGTTTGACGGTGGGGATGGTGTTATGACTTGGGGTCATAGGCAGCATTCCTCCTCCTCCAAACACGGCGAGTTGAGTTGATGCCAGAGAGATCTGACCACACCTGACCACAACACTTTCACCCAGTTCTCCTCTGAATCATTCAGGCAAACTTCAGACGGGCCTGTACATGTGCTTTCTTGAGCAGGGGGACCTTGCGGGCACTGAAGGATTTCAGTCCTTCACGGCGTAGTGTGTTACCAATTGTTTTCTTGGTGACTATGGTCCCAGCTGCCTTGAGATCATTAACAAGATCCTCCCGTGTAGTTCTGGGCCGATTCCTCACCGTTCTCATGATCATTGAAACTCCACGAGGTGAGATCTTGCATGGAGCCCCAGACCGAGGGAGACTGACAGTTTCTTCCATTTGCGAATAATTGCACCAACTGTTGTCACCTTCTCACCAAGCTGCTTGGCGATGGTCTTGTCGCCCATTCCAGCCTTGTGTAGATCTACAGTCTTGTCCCTGACATCCTTGGACAGCTCTTTGGTCTTGGCCATGGTGGAGAGTTTGGAATCTGATTGATTGCTTCTGTGGACAGGTGTCTTTTTACAGGTAACAAGTTAAGATTAAGAGCACTCCCTTTAAGAGAGATCTCCTAATCTCAGCTCATTACCTGTGTAAAAGACACCTGGGAGCCAGAAATCTTGCTGATTGATAGGGGATCAAATACTTATTTCACTCATTAAAATGCAAATCAGTTTATAACTTTTTTGAAATGTGTTTTTCTGGATGTTTTTGTTGTTATTCTGTCTCTCACTGTTAAAATACACCTACCATTAAAATTATAGACTGATCATTTCTTTGTCAGTGGGCAAACGTACAAAATCAGCAGGGGATCAAATACTTTTTTCCCCCACTGTAACTAGTACTAGTTAATAGCTAGCTAACTTTAGCAACATTAACAAGATTGTTGGTATTATATCTTTCACTTGGATGTTATAAGTTGCACTGAGCAAATACAGCTGGATAAAACAAAAACTGTGTCCGTCTTCATTTTGTGGAAAATAATGTGATTAATTTAAAGGGGGGTGATTCTCTTCTATACCCACTGTATATATAAAGCACAATGAAGCAGATCTGCTCTCGGCTCTCTCACTTTTCAGCCGAGTGGTCTTATACGGCTTGGATGGCAAAGCCCCCCCCCCCCACCCCACCCCACCCCACCCCACCCCCCGATTTTGCTGCTGTCGATGGAAAGAGGTGGATCACAAGCACCTCACAAAATATAATACCAACAAGAAATAATTTCAAAAAATGTTACTTTCAGTGTCATAATTTCTGTCTTAGGCTGTGTGGGTGTAATCTCACAGAGGATTGCAGCCATACAATACAGCAGAAGGAACAATTTTACAAAACACTTAGAGAACCAGTATCTATAACCTGAAAAATTAACATGGTCAGGTTTATTCACTGACAAAAAAAAAGACCATTTCAAACTTATTGTATTATTTTTATGCAATTTATAAGTTATATATTTTTTGTCTGGAGCTCTGTGTGTGATCAGTGTTTCTCTCTCTCTACAGGATGTGGGACTGCAGTATTACAGATGAAGGTTGTGTTGCTGTGGGTTCAGCTCTGAGGTCAAACTCCTCATCACACCTGAGAGAACTGAATCTGAACAGTAATATAACAGGAAAAAAAGGAATGAAGCTGCTGTCTGAAATACTGAACAATCCACACCATAACCTGGAGATACTACAGTGAGTAACTGTTTCTGTAGATTTTAGAGGTGTGTCCGTGTATAAGAAAGAAATATTATGTATTTTATTGTGTATATTATATGAATATATAATCCTGAAAGGAGGAATTAACTGACTGTGATAAACAAATGATCATGTTTGATTAGTCTGTCCTATTCTCTCTTACAGCATTACCATGAGAACCATCCAAAATGAATCTCACACAGAGGACTCTGAGGACTGAATGAAGATTTACAGTGTCCCCCATCATCCACTATCACGTGTTCGAGTCTCTACTGGTCAAATCTGTAAATCTTTCCTGTTTTATAATCAGTCTACTGTTTGGCTGTAGCATTGACCATGGTACCCCTTACTATAACTATATGGAAGTTTCAGCAGCATTCAGAGCAAATATGAATAAAACTCACCAGGCAGAAAAGCCAAGCCACAGAAAAGGAAAGGGCAACGAACATGAAAGGCACGCAGTTGTTTCTGGATTCGTTTACTTTCACTTTGATTTCTAAATTCACCAGCTTTGGTGAATTTAGTACTCCAGTCTTACCCCAACATTTTCTCCAAAAACACACCTGGTGATGTGGGCAACTCAGTGCAATCAAGTCATCAGTTAGTCCATGTGCTAGCGGAAAAAAGTCTGTCTGGATCTGAGAAGGAGGAAGTGAAATGGGTAAAACTGTACGGATAAATGTGGATTATTTATATTTAGATTAATTTATATATAATTATGAATTTTCTTTTTAGCAATGTTGGCATCTCTGATCTATGTTAATCATTTATTTATTTATTTTTAATGGTATAGACTAGTGTTTGTCCTATAAAGTACAGTAGCTATAGTTTGGTGTTGTTTCTTTTTTTTGAGCTGAAGTTTTTGCTACAGACTTGATCTTAATCCTTTTGTCAGGTGTAGAAGTAATTACGTAGTAATTACACAGGAAAATTTATCACTGATTCAGTTTATTATACGTATTGTTATTATATTACATTCATTAAGATCTTTTATGTGTCTTATTTCCGGTACTGGCATTTTTACTGTTATATTAGCACCCTGTTAGAAGTGGGAGATGGGTACATACACATTATTTTGCATATTATGTCTCATATAATTCCTACTATTTTGAAGATATAATCTACATTAATGCATAATACCATCTTAATGCAATAAGATCTTTTTTCTCTCTTTTGAAGTTAATAAGGCGAAAAACACTTGACGTTACCAAGAAATGGCAAAGTGTAAACTCTTCTATACTGGACACTTTCCCATTTTACATTTACTGGAGACTCCTTCCATAAATGTTACATAAACATCTCCTTACAGAAAACTTCACCATATCAATTATTACACACTATAATATAATAATGTATCATACACATGTTACTGATTTATAGTTTATACTCTGTAATTCTCCTGTTGCCTGAGTGATAAATTAATCAGATTTGTTTTGATCCTGTGACTGTTGGATTACAGTCTATTATGTTAATGTAAGTGTAGATTAATTCATTTGTAAACTATATAACCATATCTGATTCACTGTCTATTTAGTGGGTTATTAAAGCTATTATACTGAACCTTGGTGCAAGATCTCATTCTCTCCTGCATCAACAATGTAAATTTTATGTGAATGAAGTAAAATTCATGATATATATTCCACAAAGTCTGAAGCACACAGTTGTATAGAACGTCTCTGTACGCTGTAGCTTTACAGTTTCCATTCACTGGAACTAAGAGGCCCGAACCTGTTCCAGCACGATGATGCCCCTGTGCACAAAGCGAGCTCCATGAAGACATGGTGTGTGAAGGTTGGAAGAAGGTAGAAGAACTGGAGTGTCCTGCACAGAGCCCTGACCTCAACCCCACTGAATACCTTTGGAATGAACTGGAACTGGAGCCTCCTCACATCAACATCAGCGCCTGACCTCAACCTCACTAATGCTCTTCTAGCTGAATGAACACAAATCCCCACAGCCACGCCCCAAAATCTAGTGGAAAGCTTTCCCAGAAGACAAAACATCCGTCATTATTATTATTATTATTATTATTATTATTATTATTATTATTATTATTATTATTATTGTTGTTGTTATTATTATTATTATTATTATTATCATCATCATTGGGAGTAGTAGTAGTAGTAGTAATAAGACCTGTAAACATACGTATATTAACGTAGCTAATTTAATGAGACGGTGACGTCACACTGATGTCGTAATCATTTATTTATTCAGATGTATTTATCCCATAAACACCTGCGCTTCAGTCTTGCTGAGGTTTATGGTATTTATAAGGTTATATGTTATGTTTATGCAGCCAGAATACCCGGATGGGAGGATGGACTCTCTTTTTTTTATTAACTCGTATGTCATCTATTTTTTTAAAATATAAATAAGTAAACACGTTTACACAAATCTCTGCACTATACAGATGATGAATCCAATTGTGTCCGTTTATTTTGTGTTCGCGGTTTGATCCACCCGGCCACCGTAGCTGCTGTTAAACCGGAAGTTTGTGTTATCTGGAGCTCCCAGTGTTATGACAGCGCCGCTGTGTGTTATTTTAGTTCCGTAATTTCACTGGAACTGACTGATGTGCGGTTTGTATTTAGATTAAAGCTGTGTGTTAGTTAAAGTGTTATTTCCGGTATGGCGGCGGAGTTTATAGTCAAGCTGTATGAATATTCTCCACTTTTTTACATCAGTGTGGTAGCGGTGTGTTTCATCCTCACTGTGGCAGCAGTGCTGGGCTGGTAAGTGTGTGTGTGTGTGTGTGTGTATGTGTCTGTCTGTGTGTGTGTGTGTGTGTGTGTGTGTGTGTGTGTGTGTGTGTATGTGTCTGTCTGTCTGTCTGTGTGTGAGTGTCTGTCTGTGTGTGTGTGTGTCTGTGTGTATGTGTCTGTCTGTGTGTGTGTCTGTGTCTGTCTGTCTGTCTGTGTGTGAGTGTCTGTCTGTGTGTGTGTGTGTCTGTGTGTATGTGTCTGTGTCTGTGTGTATGTGTCTGTCTGTGTGTGTGTGTGTGTCTGTGTCTGTGTGTGTGTGTCTGTCTGTGTGTGTGTGTCTGTCTGTGTGTGCGTGTCTGTCTGTGTGTGTGTGTGTGTGTGTGTGTCTGTGTCTGTCTGTCTGTCTGTGTGTGAGTGTCTGTCTGTGTGTGTGTGTGTCTGTGTGTATGTGTCTGTCTGTGTGTGTGTCTGTGTCTGTCTGTGTCTGTCTGTCTGTGTCTGTCTGTGTGTGTGTGTCTGTGTCTGTGTGTGTGTGTCTGTGTATGTGTGTCTGTGTCTGTCTGTGTGTGTGTGTGTGTGTGTGTCTGTGTCTGTGTGTGTGTGTCTGTCTGTGTGTGTGTGTCTGTCTGTGTGTGTGTGTGTGTGTGTGTGTGTGTGTGCGCGTGTGTGTGTGTCGGTGTGTCTGTGTCTGTCTGTCTGTCTGTGTGTGTTTGTGTGTGTGTGTTTGTGTCTGGTGTTTGCTATGTGTGTGTATCTGGTGTTTGGTGTGTGTATCTGGTGTTTGATGTGTGTATCTGGTGTTTGGTGTGTGTGTGTGTGTGTGTGGTGTTTGATGTGTGTGTGTGTGTGTGTGTGTGTGTGTGTGTGTGTGTGTGTGTGGTGTTTGATGTGTGTGTGTGTGTGTGTTGTTTGATGTGTGTGTGTGTGTGTGTGTGGTGTTTGATGTGTGTGTGTGTGTGGTGTTTGATGTGTGTGTGTGGTGTTTGATGTGTGTGTGTGGTGTTTGATGTGTGTGTGTGTGGTGTTTGATGTGTGTGTGTGTGTGTGTGTGTGTTTGATGTGTGTGTGTGGTGTTTGATGTGTGTGTGTGGTGTTTGATGTGTGTGTGTGTGTGTGGTGTTTGATGTGTGTGTGTGTGTGTGGTGTTTGATGTGTGTGTGTGTGTGTGGTGTTTGATGTGTGTGTGTGTGTGTGTGTGTGGTGTTTGATGTGTGTGTGTGTGTGTGTGTGTGGTGTTTGATGTGTGTGTGTGTGTGTGTGTGTGTGGTCTTTGATGTGTGTGTGTGTGTGTGTGTGTGTGTGTGTGTGTGTGTGTGTGTGGTGTTTGATGTGTGCGATGTGTGCAGGTTTGGCTTTGATGTGCCGGTGATTGTGAGAAGTTCAGATGAAGGTGATTCTCTTCCTCCTGCTCCAGAGAAGAAGATGGTTCAGGTTCCCAACCCGTTCTCTCTGGAGATCGACACAAACACCTCACTGGGATCAGTGACGGGTAAAACACCACACCACACTTCACCTGTCTGTCTGACTGTCTGAGCTAACTGCCATGTTAATGTGGTATCATACAATTGCAATCAAAATTATTCAACCCCCTGAATAGAATCCCTCACAACAGCACAAATATGCAAAACAGGTGTTGTCAATAATCAAGGGCTTCATTAGTTGCACCAGGTGTGCTTGAGCCGGAGCACCTGAAATACCTGAACTGGCTAGGGGAAGAAAATACATGAAATACCTGGACGAGGCAGAAAAAGGAAGCTATCAACAGCTGCAATCAGATTTCTGAGAAGGCAGGTTGTGAAAAACCCTCGAGTGACTGCAAAAGACCTGCAGCAAGACTTGATGGCAACAGGCACTGAGGTTTCAGTGAGCACAGTATGGTGTGTACTAAACACAGAAGGTTTCCATGCCAGAACTCCAAGATATTCACCACTACTGACCCAAAAGCACCGGAAAAGTCACTCAAAATCATATAAATAAGCCACAGAAGTTTTGGGATTCTGTTCTGTGGAGCGATGAAAGAAAACCTGAACTTTTCAGCACGATGGATCAGTGGTATGTCTGGAGAAAGAAGGATGAAGAAAGAACACTCTGCCCACAGTCAAGCATGGTGGTGGCTCAGTGATGCTCTGGGGCTGCTTTGCATCCTCTGGCACTGGAAACCTGCAGCGTGTGGAAGGCGAGATGGATTCATTGAAGTATCAGGAAATCCTAGGAGAAAACTTCATGCAGTCTGTGAGGAAGCTGAAGCTTGGCTGTCATCGGACCTTCCAACAGGACAATGATCCCAAGCATACCTCAAATTCCACCAAGACTTGGTTGCAGAAGAAGTCCTGGAAGATTCTACAGGGCCATCACAGTCACCTGACTTGAACCCCATACAAAATCTCTGGTGGGATTTGAAGAAGGCGGTTGCAGCACGCAAACCCAAGAATATTACTGACCTGGAAGCCATTGCTCATGAGGAACGGGCTAAGATTCCTCAGGAACGCTGCCAGAAGCTGGTGTCTGGCTCTGCATCTCGTTTGCAGCAGGTCATAACAGTAAAAGGGACTCTACTAAGTACTAAAAATGCTTGCCATGAAGGGGTTGAATAATTTTGAGACTGGAGAAGTCATTATAAGTTGCATTTTCAGTTGAATTTGGGGAAACCACTTGAAGCATTCGTTGTGTTGTATTTCAGTTGCTTTTGTTTGATTTGTTCATCGCAAACAGCTGAAAGTCTGTAAATTTAACATTTACCCTGTAAAAATAAACCTGATTTGCAATGGGGGTTGAATAATTTTGATTGCAACTGTGTCTGTGTGTGTGTGTGTGTGTGTGT
This sequence comes from Cranoglanis bouderius, assembly GCA_023630585.1. Taxonomy (NCBI): domain Eukaryota; kingdom Metazoa; phylum Chordata; class Actinopteri; order Siluriformes; family Cranoglanididae; genus Cranoglanis; species Cranoglanis bouderius. Next base: position 23,048,257 of record CM042547.1, read on the forward strand.
GTGTGTGTGTGTGTGTGTGTGTGTGTGTGTGTGTGTGTGTTCTTTCAGATGGTGTGTGTCTGCGGCCATGTTGTTTAGAGGAGTGTGTGTTGAGTTGTTATTGGGGCTGCAGTGTTCAGACTCTACAGTTTGCCCTGCAGGAACACTGCTACACACGAAGACTGAACACAGCACATTTATTCCAACAGGCTTTACAGGGGCAATACCTGCACTGCCACACCTTCACGTATCCTTACTGTCATTAACACTCTCATTAACACACCTTCACGTATCCTTACTCTCATTAACACTCTCATTAACACACCTTCACGTATCCTTACTGTCATTAACACTCTCATTAACACACCTTCACGTATCCTTACTGTCATTAACACTCTCATTAACAGTGAGTATTATAATGTGTAATGACACTGTAATTTTGAATGTTATTAAGTGTGTATGAGTTGATCTTTGACGGTGATGTCAGCATGAGTAAAGGTCAGAGGTCAGAGTGCATCACTCAGATGCCTCCTGATCTTGGAGTAACAGATTTCGGATTCCTGCCAAGAGATCGCTATCCGCTAGTCGCTGTTCTCACCTTAGCTAACGTGGAGGACAGAGATGCCTACGACATTGTGAGTAACACACATCGTTCTGTTCACACTGTAAGTCATGATGATGGTTATGATGATGATGATGGTAGTAATGATGAGGATGGCGAAGATGGAGATGATGGTGATCATCACCATCATCCTCGTCACCATCATCCTCATCATCACCATCATCATTATCACCATTATGGTTATGATTACGGTGGTGACAATGCTGCTGCTGCTGATGATGATGATGAGGAGGGTGATGATGATGATGAGGAAGGGGGGTGGTGATAATTGAGGTCTTGAGGAGGGTGATGGGGAGGAGGAGGGTGATGATGATGAGGAGGGGGGTGGTGATAATGGAGGTCTTGAGGAGGGTGATGGGGAGGAGGAGGGGGAGGAGGGGGTGGTGATAATGGAGGTCTTGAGGAGGGTGATGATGAGGAGGGGGTGATGATGATGAGGGGGGTGGGGATAATGGAGGTCTTGAGGAGGGTGATGATGATGAGGAGGGGAGTGGTGATAATGGAGGTCTTGAGGAGGGTGATGATGAGGAGGGGGGTGATGATGATGAGGAGGGGGGTGGGGATAATGGAGGTCTTGAGGAGGGTGATGAGGAGGAGGAGGAGGAGGAGGGGGGTGGTGATAATGGAGGTCTTGAGGAGGGTGATGATGATGATGATGATGATGAGGAGGGTGATGATGATGAGGAGGGGGTGGTGATAATGGAGGTCTTGAGGAGGGTGATGATGAGGAGGGGGGTGGTGATGGAGGTCTTGAGGAGGGTGATGAGGAGGAGGAGGAGGAGGAGGGGGTGGTGATAATGGAGGTCTTGAGGAGGGTGATGATGATGATGATGATGATGATGATGAGGAGGGTGATGATGATGAGAAGGGGAGTGGTGATAATGGAGGTCTTGAGGAGGGTGATGATGATGAGGAGGGGAGTGGTGATAATGGAGGTGTTGAGGAGGGTGATGATGATGATGAGGAGGGGGGTGGGGATAATGGAGGTCTTGAGGACGGTGATGATGATGAGGAGGGGAGTGGTGATAATGGAGGTCTTGAGGAGGGTGATGATGATGATGATGAGGAGGAGGGGGGTGGTGATGGAGGTCTTGAGGAGGGTGATGATGATGAGGAGGGGAGTGGTGATAATGGAGGTCTTGAGGAGGGTGATGATGATGATGATGAGGAGGGGGTGGTGATAATGAAGGTCTTGAGGAGGGTGATGATGATGAGAAGGGGAGTGGTGATAATGAAGGTCTTGAGGAGGGTGATGATGATGAGGAGGGGAGTGGTGATGGAGGTCTTGAGGAGGGTGATGATGATGATGATGAGGAGGGGAGTGGTGATAATGGAGGTCTTGAGGAGGGTGATGATGATGATGAGGAGGGGGTGGTGATAATGGAGGTCTTGACGAGGGTGATGATGAAAAGGAGGGGAGTGGTGATAATGGAGGTCTTGAGGAGGGTGATGATGATGATGAGGAGGGGGGTGGTGATAATAGAGGTCTTGAGGAGGGTGATGATGGTGATGAGGAGGGGGTGGTGATAATGGAGGTCTTGAGGAGGGTGATGATGATGATGATGAGGAGGAGGGGGGTGGTGATAATGGAGGTTTTGAGGAGGGTGATGATGATGATGAGGGGAGTGGTGATAATGGAGGTCTTGAGGAGGGTGATGATGATGATGAGGAGGGAGGTGGTGATAATGGAGGTCTTGAGGAGGGTGATGATGATGATGATGATGATGATGAGGAGGAGGGGGGTGGTGATAATGGAGGTCTTGAGGAGGGTGATGATGATGAGGACGGGAGTGGTGATAATGGAGGTCTTGAGGAGGGTGATGATGATGATGATGATGATGAGGAGGAGGGGGGTGGTGATAATGGAGGTCTTGAGGAGGGTGATGATGATGAGGAGGGGAGTGGTGATAATGGAAGTCTTGAGGAGGGTGATGATGATGAGAAGGGGAGTGGTGATAATGGAGGTCTTGAGGAGGGTGATGATGATGAGGGGGGTGATGATGATGAGGAGGGGGGTGGTGATAATGGAGGTCTTGAGGAGGGTGATGATGATGAGAAGAGGAGTGGTGATAATGGAGGTCTTGAGGAGGGTGATGATGATGAGGAGGGTGGTGATGATGAGGAGGGGGGTGGTGATAATGGAGGTCTTGAGGAGGGTGGTGATGAAGATCATGATGGAGGTGATGACAATGGTTGTTGCAGGTGGTGAGTGTTACAGTTCTTCATGTTCCTGATGAGAAGTACCGCCTCTCTGCGAGGATCCTGTTCCACGTCCTGCTCACTGCTGATGGAAACATGTTTGATCTAAAGGTAAACACATGCTGATTGGCCTCATTGGCTGTTTCCCTGTTTCCATAGTAACATCTGAACATGGCTTAACATCACTCTTTCTTCACAGCCACTCTTCATGTCCACTGATGGCACAAGCCCCACCCCTATGGAGGAAGAGGTAAAGCCACTTGAAGAAGAACCAAAGGATGAAGAGGTGGAGTCGGATGAAGAGGGGGCGT
>CM042547.1:23071367-23091367 GCA_023630585.1 Cranoglanis bouderius
GCGTGTGTGTGTGTGTGTGTGTGTAATCATTTCATAATGAAGTAATGTTGAAGTGTGTTACTTCTAGTAGCTGAGTGTGTTTAAACAGCACTGGCGTCTCACACACACACACACACACACACACACACACACACAAACACACACACACACGCACACACACGCAGAAGAGCGTGTTTAAACCTGTCTCACTCTCCACTTCACTAACACTCATATTAAAGCCCCACATTCCTTCATCACTGAAGAGTTTAATCATGACTTTAATGTTTATATGATTTTATTTAGTCTTTAGTCCCATACAGAAGGGATTAGTTTCCCGTGTGGACGTGTGTAAAGTCATCTCTGGGATTATGCTCCAGGAAGCACTCGCTCTTTTCTCTCTTCTATCCAAACCAAAAGTTTAAAATAATCAAATCTAGACGAGGTGTAAAACGACGTGTCAGAGGAGCTATGCTTCCGGGGGATTTCATTGAGTTCCTAGCTCAATTACACACTACACACTACAGACTACAGACTACAGGCCACGCCCCCTTACAACAAGTGCTTATAATTGTCAGAGGGCTGTGGGCCTTGCTTCTTCTTCATCTCCAGCCTTCCTCTCCGTGGAGTAGCTCTTGAACAGCCTCATGGGTTTTGGCCATCAGGTGCACCCTCCCCAAAACATTTTCAAGATTGGAGTCACACTCAGCCCACAGAAACTCCACTCTCAGGTGGCTTTGCTTCCTAGGCCTGGAGCTCCGCCCACTGGTGGGCCATGAAAACAAAAAACCTCAGCCACTGCTTCGCTTCAGGCTTGGGGTCCGACAGGTTCTCAAAATAAAACCGGCACTGTAGCAGGAATACTTCAGGAGGGCATTTAGTGCCAAGGGAGCGGGGGTGTCGAGGTACAGCCACCGGGGGGTGACCATACCATAACTCCGCCCTCACATTCCTGCTGCATCAGTAAAATATTCGGTCATGGAAAAAGGGTCAGATGGATGCAAAAGCAGTACAGTTTCTCCTTAATGAGACCAGAACACACAAATCCAAATCAGCAGGCAGAATCAGAATCAAAAAGCAGGCTACGGTCAGGAGATCCACAGACAGGACAAACTGGGCAAAGACTAATAACAAGGATCAAAGAATGAGGCAAAGTCTAATCAGATAAACAAACACAGGCTTGGTAACATCTAAAGACACACAAGGGTTTAAATACATACACAAATCACGGGGCAAACTGACAACAGCTGCAAACAATCAGGTAACATGAGGGAGAAACCAGTGACAGGAGATGGGTGGAGGCCAGACATGAACAAAACAAAACACACATGGAAACAGTAACAAACATAACAGTTGGTAAATGTGTGCCATAGAGCTGCAGGCTGCTTGTGTTTATCTCCTCTGTTTATCTCCTCTGTGTTTATCTCCTCTGTTTATCTCCTCTGTGTTTATCTCCTCTGTGTTTATCTCCTCTGTGTTTATCTCCTCTGTATTTATCTCCTCTGTTTATCTCCTCTGTGTTTATCTCCTCTGTTTATCTCATCTGTATTTATCTCCTCTGTTTATCTCCTCTGTGTTTATCTCCTCTGTATTTATCTCCTCTGTTTATCTCCTCTGTGTTTATCTCCTCTGTTTATCTCATCTGTATTTATCTCCTCTGTTTATCTCATCTGTGTTTATCTCCTCTGTGTTTATCTCCTCTGTGTTTATCTCATCTGTTTATCTCCTCTGTGTTTATCTCCTCTGTGATAATCTCCTCTGTTTATCTCCTCTCTGTTTATCTCCTCTGTGATAATCTCCTCTGTGATAATCTCCTCTGTTTATCTCCTCTCTGTTTATCTCCTCTGTGATAATCTCCTCTGTGATAATCTCCTCTGTTTATCTCCTCTCTGTTTATCTCCTCTGTGATAATCTCCTCTGTGATAATCTCCTCTGTGATAATCTCCTCTGTGATAATCTCCTCTGTTTATCTCCTCTGTGATAATCTCATCTGTTTATCTCCTCTGTGTTTATCTCCTCTGTTTATCTGCTCACACGCTCAGTGTGAGGGGAAACACCTGATCATTATAAACATTAGGGTGTAGTGTAATGATCATGTGTACATGTACATGTGTACATGTGTCCCCTGACTACACCACTGAACACACACACATGTCCCGTCATGGTCTTGTCACTCCTGCTAAGATCCCTGACCACTGTGATGTGAACATGTGTACTGTTGCAGTACAGCAGTGAGTAACGCTGTAGAGCGACAGTTCCTGGAGTGAACTGTGAGAACGTTTTGTGTGAAGATACAGCGTGGAGATGGAAGAACATTTTGAAGAACTGGTGTTTTGGGGAAGAACCGTGAGCTGGAGAGCGACACCACTGACACTGCAGCACCACTGAGTGTTTATTAACAGAAGTAACAGGATTGCTGATGTTGGGAGATTATGATGGTTATGTTCCCAGAAAAATTCTGGTCAGTAGCAAAGACACACACACACACACACACACACACACACACACACACACACACACACACACACACACACACACACATGCATGCATATGCACGCACACACCCCCAGGAGTGCAATTTTCTCAGTGAGACAAGTCTCGAGAACAAACAACACACTTAATGACTTCCAGCTGTGTGTGCTTTACTATGTCTGTCTGTCTGTATATCTATCTATCTATCTGTCTGTCTGTCTGTCTCTCTATCTGTCTGTCTATCTGTCTGTCTGTCTCTATCTATCTATCTATCTATCTGTCTCTCTATCTTTGTCTGTTGGTCTGTCTGCCTACCTTTTTATCTATCTCTCTATGTCTATCTGTTTATTTGTTTAACTATCATCTGTCTCTCTCTCTCTCTCTCTCTCTCTCTCTCTCTCTCTCTCTCTCTCTCTCTCTCTGTCTGTCTGTCTGTCCATCTGTCTCAATTCAGTTCAGTTTTATTTGTATAGAGCTTTTAATAATGGAAATTGTCCCAAAGCAGCTTTACAGAAATATATAAATTCAGGATATAGACTTTATATTTTAAATGTCAGTCCCTAATGAGCCTCCGTTCAAAGATGGAGACTTGAGTGTAAACTGTTCTTAGTGATTTCAGTCCTAAAGCTGTCCAGTGAAGAACATCTACAGCCATCTTCATGGTTTTTAAGTGGTACCATCCACAGTAATCTCATGGTGATCTTCAGGCTGTCCATGTGGGCCATCCTCAGCAGCACTGAGGGGTTTCCAGGTGATGAGAACTCCATGCAGAAGTAGGGCATCAGGATGGATCAGGCAGGTCTGATAGATATCTGTCTGTCTGTCTGTCTGTCTGTCTGTCTGTCTGCCTATCCATTTATGTATCCGTGTCCTTACGCCTGTCTGTCTATTCCTTTAATAGATAATAGTATAAACAGAGAAGCTGTCTCACTGCTCGTATGTATAAACGAGTGGAGAGATGAACAAAGTGATGATCTTTATAAACAACTCTAATGGATGGTTATGTCCATTCTTCTACCTTATAAGGAGAGTTTCTCTACTGTCCCTATCATCGTTACTGTCTTTACCACCACATCTTGTTAGAGAGATGAAACTGAGACAGACAGGTAAATCAGATAGACAGGTAAAGCAGGCAGACTTCCAGGAGATGGGAGGTCTGATAACAGAGACGTGTTCCTTTCTGAACTATCAGATTAAAATTAATTTTCATAACTTCTACCTAACTTCTCCTACCAGGAAAACCACAGAAAATGCCCAGACGGTCTCCTCGTCTCTGAGTTCAGTGAGTGAGTAAAATCCACATCATCAGCAGGAAACAGGGCAGCACCTTTTACCTGTGAATGAGGTACACTGTATATTCACCTGTTAGCTTTAGATCCATCAGCATACAGACAGGTTCACCTGCTACATCTATAACACTGAGTGTACAGTACATCTCCGAGGCCGGCCGAATGAACTGCAGTCTAACACTCTGACCATCAGATTCACCACACACACACACACACACACACACACACACACACACACACACACACACACACACACACACAGAGTGGAACATTATGATAAATAATAAACTGCACAAACACTGTACTGTACATTTCTTCTCGCTGAAACCCACCGCTGCGTGTCTGCGTGTCTGTATGTCTGTCTGATCAGGTCTGATCTCATGATGTTTACACGCGCTGGTTGTGCATCACAGCAGAGTTTTGGTGAACCACATCCTGATGAGTCACAGCACAACCTTCTCATCATGTAAACAACACTGCAGAGGCGGTGAGGAATTCACCAAAACCTCTCTGTCTGTCTGTCACTTTATTTCTCTGTCTGTCTGTCTGTCTCTCACTCATTTTCTCTCTCTGTCTGTCTGTCTCTCACTTTATTTCTCTGTCTGTCTGTCTCTCTCTCTCTCTCTCTCATTTTCTCTGTCTGTCTGTCTGTCTGTCTATCTGTCTCTGTCTCACTTTCTCTCTCTGTCTGTCTCTCTCTCTCTTTCTCTGTCTGTCTCTCTCTCTCTCACTTTCTCTGTCTGTCTGTATGTCTGTCTCTCTCTCTAACTTTCTCTCTGTCTGTCTGTCTCATTCTGCCTGTCTATCTGTCTCTGTCTCTCTCTCACTTTCTCTGTCTGTCTGTCTATCTGTCTCTGTCTGTCTGTCTGTCTAGCTGTCTCTGTTTCACTTTCTCTGTCTGTCTCTCTCTCACTCTGTCTGTCTCTCTCTCACTTTCTCTGTCTGTCTGTCTATCTGTCTCTCTCTGTCTCTCTGTCTAGCTGTCTCTGTTTCACTTTCTCTCTGTCTGTCTCTCTCTCTCACTCTGTCTGTCTCTCTCTCACTCTCTCACTTTCTCTCTCTGTCTGTCTCTCTCTCTCTAAATTTCTCTCTGTCTGTCTTTCTGTCTGTCTATCTTTCTCTCTGTCTCTCTCTCTCACTCTCTCACTTTCTCTGTCTGTCTGTCTGTCTCTCTGTCTCTCTAACTTTCTCTCTGTCTGTCTGTCTCTTTCTGCCTGTCTCTGTCTCTGTCTCTCTCTCACTTTCTCTGTCTATCTGTCTGTCTAGCTGTCTCTGTCTCACTCTCTCTCTGTCTGTCTGTCTAGCTGTCTGTTTCACTTTCTCTCTGTCTGTCTCTCTCTCACTCTGTCTGTCTCTCTCTCACTCTGTCTGTCTCTCTCTCACTCTCTCACTTTCTCTCTCTGTCTGTCTCTCTCTCTAAATTTCTCTCTGTCTGTCTTTCTGTCTGTCTCTTTCTCGCTCTGTCTGTCTCTCTCTCACTTTCTCTGTCTGTCTGTCTGTCTGTCTGTCTCTCTCTCTAACTTTCTCTCTGTCTGTCTGTCTCTTTCTGCCTGTCTATCTGTCTCTGTCTCTCTCTCACTTTCTCTGCCTGTCTATCTGTCTCTCTCTCTCACTTTCTCTGTCTCTGTCTCTCTCTCTCTCTCTCTCTCTCACACACACACACACACACACAGTTTTATTCCTCTTGTACCACATCAATTTACCAACCATTGCAATTTTATATAATAAAGAAAAGCACATCATATTTTTTTTATCCATTTATAGTTATATTGAATGTTGTGGAATGTTGGTGAAACATGTTCCTGTTCTCACTTACTGTACATTATAGCAGCTATAAACGTGCTTTACACCTTTACAGACTTTACTGTACATTTCATATCCGTTATAATGCAGAATGAGGAGGAGAAATAAGTGAGATATGAACAGAATATATACAGTGATGTGTAAATTTCTCATCAATATGAACCTCCATTAATCATCTTCAAATGGTATAAGTGATGAGTTGCTGTGGTTTTATAGACAAATCACACTGTCAAGTTTAAATCACTTATTTATTTCAATTACAAACCAATTTCATTAACATTCTGTGAAACATACCCTAACCCATTTCGTATTAATGCCCTGAAAGAAAGTGATTCCAAAACACAAATCAGACGAGCCCTTCAATGCAGACAAAACTAATGGCACCCTATGAAAGGAGGAGGAGTTAGTGCGTGTCTGCGGTAGCTGATGAGCTGCAGTGGCTGAGATGCATTACTGGAAGATTTAGTGCATGTCACTATTAAGAGGGGCTCTTAGTCACTTTTGTGCTTGTTTTCAGCTCTCTGTCAGCTTTTATGGAGTTTTATGGGTGTGGCCTAAATGTAAATCATCTGTACCATGAATATACTTGGTAATACATGGCTAACTGGCATTTATACATATACACGAGAACAAAGAAGAAACTTATATGTATATCTGCTGTGAATATTTAGTTTAGTTTGAGTGCATTTACACATTTATAAAACTTAGTGAGTGATAAATGAGGCTCGGTGTCAGGACTGCAGCTGATTTAGCTTTCAGTAATACATTTATAACATGTAGTTTTCATTATTAGCATTAATAGTGGTCATAAATAAAACCTGAATAACCTGAACAACACACACACACACACGTTCAGCACTACAGGGAGCACACCAACACACCAATAAATCAGTGTATAAATAATAATAATAATAATAATAATAATAATAATAATAATAATAATAATAATGTGTACTGTAGCTCGGTAACTGTTTTACTGTATTCCTGATTTTCTGTCCATATCAAACCACAACAGCCTCACTGACTGGTGGAGTGTCTCTAAGCTCCGCCCACTAAAGTCTGTATCAGTAGTGTGGTAACAGGTGTGTTCGACTTGGGCTGGATGTAACCGATCGGTGAGAGTTGCCGCCTGTGGTCGGGGGAGGAGTTACAAACGGAGCCGTCAAGTCGGACACTTCCTGTTTCCCGTAGTGACGCTCGCACTGTGTTTACTTTCTTTATCGCAGACGAAGTGGATTAGACGTAATAATTCTCAGATAAACAGACGTCTGAATTTTACACGCAGTGACCAGAGACACTTCACTGAACCGGTTTATAAGTTGATAAGTGACTACAGCGCCTGTGTGTACAAGAAGAAAGTTCAACATAAGCCTGTACTATTTATAAACCAGTAAAGTGGGGTCTGTATTCTTTATCAGTTTTATTTTGATAAACATGACACAATATAACATTAAGATTAGATGAAAAAGGTTTTTTACTGTTATAAAAACTCGGATTTGTGAGCCTTAGCTGAACCGAAGGTGTCAGAATAAAGATGAACAGCAGGTCAGCGGTGATTTCGGCCGATCGTGAAACAGCCGTGTCGTCATCAGAGCTCGTGCAGTCGCTCTGGAGAAGCTGCGCCGGCTGAGGGAGCCGCTGCTCTCGTGTCGTTATCGCAGTACTTTGTTGCCGTACGGCACAGTGACATGGCCTCGGCGCCATCTGAAGTCGGACAAAAACGCTAACCGGCACGCACTGCTTCAAGTCAGCATCGATCGGTCTGCACAGCGCCTGAAGTCCAACACACCTAATGACACACGCAGCGCTGACATCATCACTGACATCATCACTGACATCATCACAGCTACTTCACAAACACCTTAAGTTTCTGTATCTCTCTCTGTCTTTTTGTCTGTCTGTCTGCCTGTCTCTCTCTTATCCTGAATCAGTAGAAACCACTCAGTTTGACAGTATGGACCAATCAGAGACAGAGCCTGCTGAAGCCACGCCCACTGGCTGTAATACAAAGTGACAGTGTATAGTTTGATTCTTTATACAGTTTGATTAATAAATAAACATGTTTATAAAGCTTGAGGTTTGTTTAATTATTCACCACCACATCTGTTTGTTCATTTATTGTGTGATGTATTTATTTACTCCTCCACAGAGTTCAGCTCCTGTTCTCCATCACACTGCTGTTCGGGACAAAACTGTCACTGATGCCATTAAAGTAAGCCTCATCGTTTAATCCACACACTCCGTGTCCATCACACACACACACACACACTCGTTCCCATAGTACTCAGGGGTGTGTGTATGTGTGTGTGTGTGTGTGTGTGTGTGTGTAGACCTGACTTATCTGCAGATATATCCAGACATGTCTCGAGTGCCTCATATCTGTGGCTCTGTGGCGGTCTGTGTGTGAGGGCTAACTGACAGAGGGACCTTGTTGTCCAGGGGGCGTGGCCTCAGTACCTTACACATCGCCCCCCAGAGGACGCGGGGCACAGGGGGGCTGAGCAGAATAAACACCCAGGGGTCGAGGATGGGGTTCATGGAGAGCAGCAGGAGAGCCGTCAGGTCCAGAGTGTACTTTGTACAGGACAAGCTGGTATACAAACATATCTGAAGAGAGAGAGAGAGAGAGAGAGAGAGAGAGAGAGAGAGAGAGAGAGACAGAGAGAGAGAGAGAGAGAGAGAGAGACGAGAGAGAGAGAGAGAGACGAGAGGAGCAGTGAGAGAGAGAGACAGAGAGAGAGAGAGACGAGAGAGAGAGAGAGAGAGAAGAGAGAGAGAGACACAGAGAGAGAGAGACAGAGAGAGAGAGACAGAGAGACAGAGAGAGAGAGAGACAGAGAGAGAGAGAGAGACAGAGAGAGAGAGACAGAGAGAGAGGACAGAGAGAGAGACAGAGAGAGAGAGAGAGAGAGACAGAGAGAGACAGAGAGAGAGAGACAGAAAAAAGGGGAGAGTGAGAGAGAGACAGAGAGAGAGAGAGACAAAAGAGAAAGGGGAGAGAGAGAGAGAGAGAGAGAGAGAGAGAGAGACAGACCGAGAGAGAGAGAGAGAGAGAGAGAGACTAGAGAGAGAGAGAGAGAGAGAGAGAGAGACAGAGAGAGAGAGAGACAAGAGAGGACAGAGGAGCAGAGAGACAAGAGAGAGAGAGACAGAGAGAGAGAGACAGAGAGAGAGACAGAGAGAGAGACAGAGAGGGGAGAGAGAGAGAGAGAGAGAGACAGAGAGAGACAGAGAGAGAGAGAGAGAGAGAGACACAGAGAGAGAGAGACAGAGAGACAGAGAGAGAGAGACAGAGAGAGAGAGGACAGAGAGAGAGACAGAGAGAGAGACAGAGAGGGAGAGAGAGAGAGAGAGAGAGACAGAGAGAGACAGAGAGAGAGAGAGAGAGAGAGAGCGAGAGAGAGAGATTTGAGATTTCAATACCTCTTTATTTATTCAAATTATTATGTACAAGACAAAATCCTTGTGTTTCCAAAACACAGAGAAAAAAAAAGGAGAAATAAAGATTTAAATCAGCACAGTCCCAAAAAAAAGAACATTCCGAACATAAAACGTTTTTAAAACACCATATATTTGTGAACTCCTCTACATTATTTGTAGTTCTATAAAAATCAAAATCAACTTTTAGTCTGGCTTTCATCATTCTAACAAAAACAGTGTTTACATCAAAATCTAAGGAGTTTTCTATTTTATTTCTTCTGCTGAGGTATATAGCCATTTTTGCTTGACCTAATACAAAATTAAATAGCTGACATTTCACTCTGCATTTCTGACTGTATCTAAAACCAAGAATAAACACCTGCTTAGAAAATTTTTCTCCAAACATCATAAACATTTGTTGTAACAGCTGAAAAAAAGAACGTAGTCTGTCACACTCCAAAAAGCAGTGATACACTGTTTCTCTCTGCAAACAAAAAGGGCAATTATCACTTACATTGGGATTAATAACAGAAATGAAAGCATTAACAGCCACAATACCATGTAGGATTCTCCACTGCAAATCTCCAACCCTTTTTGTCAACGGTGGTTTGTATAATGCTCTCCACTCAGGTCTGACCTCAGTATCAAGCCCTAGATGAGCTCTCCAAGGAGTGTCAGCCTTACCATTTAGTTTACCTTTGTTTAGAATTTTAACAAACAGTTTATACATGATTTTTCCTCCCATGACATCCAACCTGTTTGTGAGACTTGGTCGACGGCGTCCGTTACAGTAATCATTTAACAAAGAGAGTTCAGTCTTTGTGAGTTCACTCTTCCAAGTGTTGAGCAGTCGACTTATGACCCTGATAGATCTAACTCCTACCTGAGAGGCTAGACTTGCAGTAGGGGTGGGCGGTATGACCAAAAATCTATTTCACGGATTTCATTTTATTTCATGGTAATGATATACATCACGTAAAAAAATAGTCATTCTGGTAAATCAACTGTAAATCAGTTGTATGCTTTGACGTGTTTGATTTTAAGATGATAAAACAGGTTTGCAACATAACATTTTTCTGCTCTTTGTCAGATTTTGTAAACCCGAACCACGTCCATACCACCGATATCCCGCCTCTTTTCATAACAAGTTCCTCCTCCTGCTCAGGATTGGTTTGTGGGACTTCTTCACCAGCGTGCTTATCTTTCTCCATGTTTTTCCTCTCACAACTACTCTTATGTACAGCTTCTCGATCGTTCTCACGTGCAGGAGCGCTACACACAAAGTTAACCACGCCCACTTATTTACATTTCGCGGTATACACGGAATAGAAAAATCTGTAACGGTAGACATTTTATTCTGCGGTAACGGTATATACCGTCATACCGCCCAGCCCTAACTTGCAGTGTCGATCAAATTAGGTCCACATCAATCAACCACCTGTCCCAGTGTGATGATCCCAGCCGAACAGAATGACTGCATCACAGAGGGTCCTGCTATATGCTCTACATTGAAGCGGGTCCCGTGCACTACTGGCTCTTTCAACAGCCCTGATAGGGACTCACAGCTTGTTGCTCTTTGTTTATGGAACATCCCCCACACATTGAACAGTCCTTGGTAGAACTTTGGGAGATTGTACAGTTTATGAGCACTCAAGTCCATCAAAAACAAAGGCTCAGTAAGACCCAAATTCAGTCCTCGGGTCAGTATGGTTCGGGCTAAGGGTCTCCAGACAAGGTCTATGGGCCCAACAAGGAGCCTCTGAATGAACTGGAGTTGGAAAGCAGCGCCCCTGCTGGCGAGATGAATGAAACCCTGCCCTCCTTCCTCTTTGGTAGAAACGGTACGCTCTGTGGGATCCAATACAGACGGTCCCAGAAAAAGTCCACCAACACCGCCTGTATCCTGCCCAGCAGTTGTGCAGGTGGGTCTACACATGAAAAACGGTGCCACAGCATAGATGACACCAAGTTGTTGATCACTAGTGTACGACCCCTAAAAGACATGTGTGGTAAGATCCATTTCCATTTCTTAAGACGTCCTTCAACTTTTTCTAAAACATTGTCCCAGTTTTTACACACAAAAGTATCATTACCAAGATGCACACCAAGATATTTGAAACCACCCTTGTTCCAAATTAACCCGGCAGGTAAAACGAGTTTCTTGCTTAACTCATCACTGATTGTTACTGCTTCACTTTTTCCCCAGTTAGTCTCAGCAGAGGACAATAAACCAAAGTCATTAATATTTTCTACAAGGGTGTCAATATCTTCCTGTTTCTTGACAATGACAACAACATCGTCGGCATAAGCAGATAGTTTAAAAACTGTCTCACGTCCACGAAGGCGTACACCCGAAAGAGACTGTCTTAATTTATGTAGGAGAGGCTCTAAGGCCAGGGAGTACAACATGCCAGATAATGAGCAGCCTTGTCTGACTCCCCTCTGAACCTTAAAGGGAGCACTTAAACCACCGTTGATCTTTAAAATACTCTCAATGTCGCTGTACAGGACTCGGATCATGTTTATAAAACCAGAGCTGAACCCAGAAGCTTCTAGTGTTTGCCACAAATACTGATGTTCAACTCTGTCAAAAGCCTTTTCTTGATCCATAGAAATCAGACAAATTTCACAGCCTAATGAATTGGAGAGGTCCAAAACATCACAAATTAAGATAATGTTGTCAGATATCAACCTATTGGGTATACAGTAAGTCTGGTCGACATGAATGGAATGCTCCATCACTTTTCTCAGCCTCATGGCCAACGCCTTTGACAAAAGTTTGTAATCAGTGCAGAGCAGAGCCACTGGCCGCCAGTTTTTGATCTCTTGTAAATCTCCCTTTTTAGGGAGAAGAGTGAGGATTGCTCTCCTGCAGCTCAATGGTAAGAGTCCTTTGCTCAAACTGTTTCTGAGAACAAGCAGCAGATCTTTCCCAATCTCAGGCCAGAAAGCTTTATAAAAGTCCACTGGAAGACCATCAATGCCTGGAGCTTTGCCACTCTCTAGGCTCTGTAATGCAGATTGTAGCTCATCAGCAGAGATTTGTGTTTCCATCTCTGCATTAGCCTCTTCGGAAACCTTGGGTAAGTCCTCATAGAAGGCCTGTGCCACCTCTGGTCTCTCTTGGAACTCCTTCTTGAAGAGCTTCTCGTAGAAAGCGACTGCACATTTGCGGATCTCCACAGACTCCTGTAGGGGTTGCCCAGTGCTGGACCGCAGGGAGTGCATAAGTCTCCTTTGTCCATTCCTGCGTTCAAGGCCGAAAAAAAAGTGAGAGGGTGCATCCATTTTTGCAATATTTTGATAACGAGAGCGGACCAGAGCTCCTTGAGCAGAAAAACCCAGCAGGTTAGATAGAGCTGACTTTTTTCTTTTGAGAACTTTAAAATGTTCTCTGTCTCTTGTGGAGTCTGCTAAATCTTGCAGCTTCATTATTTCACTCTCCAAAGCTTTCATAGATCTAGTCATGTCTCTTGTGACATTGAGAGTATACTGTAGGCACAGCTGTTTAATCTTGCTCTTCCCTATATCCCACCACTGTTGTAAAGAAGTATATTCAGATTTTGTCTTTGTATAACCATCCCAGAAATATCTGAAAGCTTCTTTAAAAACGTTATCAGAAAGCAGGGTTGTATTAAAATGCCAGTAGGCACTATTGCATTTCACATTTTTAACAAAGATAGAAACTTGTACAAGGGAATGATCTGAAACACCAACTGGGTGTATTAAGCAACTTTTAAGTACGTTACTCTGATGTTTGAAGCAGTAGAATCTGTCAAGCCTAGCCAAAGATAAAGAATTGTCTTTTATATGAGTCCAGGTATATTGACGTTGAGTAGAGTGAAAAAGCCTCCAAACATCACATAGATCATTCGCCTCAATTAGTTTCACAAGACATTTCTTGCTGGCTCCATGAGGTTCTGGGTGATTTCTATCTAAAGTTGCATTAGCAGTGCAATTAAAATCACCACCCAGAAACATGTATCCATCATCACTGCAGTTACTGATTACAGTGTTTAGAGTGTTTAAAAAGACCACCCTTTCTGTGCCTACAGTTGGAGCGTATACATTAATGAAAGTCAGTTTCACATTTTCAAATATAGCTTGTATTTATAACAAGCGACCCTCAATAATTTCCTCAGGAACACAAGAAATAGGTAAAAAATCTCTAGAAAACAAAATACTAACTCCACCACTGTTACTGCTCTTATGACTGAGATAAATTTCCCCATCCCACTCCTTCTTCCATGCAGTTTCATTATCAGCTGTACTGTGTGTTTCTTGTAAAAATATAACATTTAATTTCTTAGCTTTAAACAAACTGAAAAGGGAAGCTCTCTTCCCATCCTCTCTGGCACCGTTAATGTTTAATGAACCCAGCTTTATGTCACACATATTAAATGTAAAGCTGCAATTAAACAAAACAGAGATGTTAAGACCAAAAAAGAATAAGAAAAGGGGGAGACACTTAACCATCATTTGCTATTTGCTCTCTAACTTTTGGCACCAATTTTCTGAGACGAGAGATTTCTTTTTCAGTAAAGGTCGGTTGGCCGGTATGTTCTGTGTTTTTCATAAACATTCTAACTGAGTCAATGAACAGCTTTAAATCTGGAAAGTAATCATCAACTCTAACTGATCTGGTGCCTTTTGTCCTTTGTAAAAAAGATTGGATTTTGGTGAAAGGGTAAACACTCTCCACATCCATCTGTGTGTCTCCACTTTCATCACTTTCACTCTCCTGTGTGTTTATCAAACTGTCCTCTGACTGAGATGGACAGATCATTGGATTTGTTTCTGACACTTTTATAACTTCAGTATTTGATTTGTTTTCATCCATTAAAACCTCTTCCTCGTTAACCAACACTGACTCCGCTACTCTTGTCGCAGTGTGACCAACATTTAAGTCTGTTTTTAAGTCTTGTCTTCTTAAGTCTCTAATCTTGTGCTTTTTGTTCACTCACTAATTTTTGGTTTACCTCATTCTCCTGATCGCTATCATCTCGGTTTTCCTCCTGTGAAACCTGCAGGCTTCCCTGTGGTTCGTCTGGTAAAGCGGCTCCGCCTTCAGCTCCACCGGGCGCCGGTTCTGGTTCTCACCTACTCTCTCCGGGCACGAGCGAATCACATGCCCTACAGCCGTGGCCAAAAGTTTTGAGAATGGCACAAATATTAATTTTCACAAAGTCTACTGTTTCAGTGTTTTTAGATCTTTTTGTCAGATGTAACTGTTACTGAAGTATAATCACAAGCATTTCATAAGTGTCAATGGCTTTTATTGACAATTACATGAAGTTTATGCAAAGAGTCAATATTTGCAGTGTTGACCCTTCTTTTTCAAGACCTCTGCAATTCGCCCTGGCATGCTGTCAATCAACTTCTGGGCCACATCCTGACTGATGGCAGCCCATTCTTGCATAATCAATGCTTGGAGTTTGTCAGAGTTTGTGGGTTTTTGTTTGTCCACCTGCCTCTTGATGATTGACCACAAATTCTCAGTGGGATTAAGGTCTGGGGAGTTTCCTGGCCATGGACCCAAAATGTCGATGTTTTGTTCCCCGAGCCACTTCGTTATCACTTTTGCCTTGTGGCAAGGTGCCCCATCATGCTGGAAAAGGCATTGTTCATCACCAAACTGTTCTTGGATGGTCGGGAGAAGTTGATTTCTGAGGATGTTTTTGTACCATTCTTTATTCATGGCTGTGTTCTTAGGCAAAATTGTGAGTGAGCTCACTCCCTTGGCTGAGAAGCAACCCCACACATGAGTGGTCTCAGGATGCTTTACTGTTGGCATGACACAGGACTGATGGTAGCGCTCACCTTTTCTTCTCCGGACAAGCTTTATTCCAGATGCCCCAAACAATCGGAAAGGGGATTCATCAGAGAAAATGACATTACCCCAGTCCTCAGCAGTCCAATCCCTGTACTTTTTGCAGAATAGCAGTCTGTCCATGAGGTTTTTCCTGGAGAGAAGTGGCTTCTTTGCTGCCCTTCTTGACACCAGGCCATCCTCCAAAAGTCTTTGCCTTACTGTGTGTGCAGACGCACTCACACCTGCCTGCTGCCATTCCTGAGCAAGCTCTGCACTGGTGGTGCCCCGATCCCACAGCTGAATCAACTTTAGGAGACGGTCCTGGCGCTTGCTGGACTTTCTTGGGTGCCCTGAAGCCTTCTTCACAACAGTTGAACCTCTCTCCTTGAAGGTCTTGATGATCCGATAAATGGTTGATTTAGGTGCAATCTTACTAGCAGCAATATCCTTGCCTGTGAATCCCTTTTTGTGCAAAGCAATGATGGCTGCATGTGTTTCCTTGCAGGTAACCATAGTTAACAGAGGAAGAACAATAATTTCAAGCACCACCCTCCTTTTAAAGCTTCCAGTCTGTTATTCTAACTCAATCAGCATGACAGAGTGATCTCCAGCCTTGTCCTCATTAACACTCTCACCTGTGTTAACGAGAGAATCACTGACATGATGTCAGCTGGTCCTTTTGTGGAAGGGCTGAAATGCAGTGGACATGTTTTTTTGGGATTAAGTTCATTTTCATGGCAAAGAGGGACTTTGAAATTAATTGCAATTCATCTGATCACTCTTCATAATATTCTGGAGTATATGCAAATTGTCATCATAAAAACTGAGGCAGCAGACTTTATAAAAATTAATATTTGTGTCATTCTCAAAACTTTTGGCCACGGCTGTACAGTTCCGCACCCAAAACACTTCATCATTTCCGATGTTGCGTGCACAGTATAATCAAAGTCATCAACTTTAAATTTAAACACCAAGTTCAATTCTTCATCACTCTTTTTCAGAATCATTTGAACTTGTCTTCTAAAAGACACAACGTGTTTAAGGTGAGGAGACTTACAGCTGATGTGTTGACCTTGGATCACTACTCCACTCACAAGTAGCTGATTTACTTTGTCCAAACTGTCTAGAAACATCACGACGGCACTATTCATTCTAGAAGCCGAGTTAATGATTTCATATCCAACAAGTTCACCTACCGCTAGACTACAATCTTCAACCAAACACCCGCCAGGTGCAGACAGTTTAATTGCGTGTCGGCGTGTTAGTTTGTTCGAGTTAAACTGTTCCCCTGCAGCCATGCTGACCAGCCACGCCCACAGCCGCCTTCACAAAATAAACAAACAACAGTCCCACCAAACACTGTTTCTGTAAACACCTCCACAACACAGTAACACAGAAACAAGAATTTTAGAAAAAAAGAACCAGAAAATTCGCAGGCTTCACCACGCTCTCAGCAGCACTCACCACACCCACTCCCAGCATGCACTGAGAGATAGAGAGAGAGAGAGAGAGAGAGAGAGAGAGAAGGAGCGACAGACAGAGTGAGAGAGAGACAGACAGAGAGAGGGGGGGGGGGTTTCAGAGTTGTTGACTTGTTGAGGGTCATTTCCTGTCAAGTGTGTTTCAGCAAAATTATGAAAAACATGAGAGCTTAAACACACACACACACACACACACACACACACACACACACACACACTGAGTTGATACACCAGTTGAAAACACACACTGATTCACAGTGATATAACAATGTTACTGAAAAAAAATCAGATTATCCGAGTGAAATGTACAGTGGGCGGAGCTTCCCATTCATTACTGAAGTACATGTAAATGTGGTGGCTGAATTATTATTGTTATTATTATTTTTGGCTTGTGACCTCACGTTAAGAGCCCAAACTCCTCACGGCTCCATACCAGAGCACCACCGTAATACTTCCTCTTCAGGCAATCCAGAGAACTCTCTCATTTAAAGCTTATTAATGCAGTGAGATTTTCTCTTCTATGCTCCATGGCAGTTAGATGTAAACCTCCTGTGTGAGGAGTGTGGATCACTACATGACTCTACACTCTAGAACCCTGCAGGTTCAGAACCTCTCTGATCTAATGTAGTCTGTGTTACTGCACAACACAGGGCTCATCATTCCGTTGTGTTGGAAAAAGGGAGTAGGGAATAATGAGTAGTGAGTGGGATTAGGAAATACAGTCATGGGAAAAAGAAAGGACACCCTCCTTCAATTCTACATTTTTATTTATCAGGGACTAAATAACAATTGTGTGGTCCTCACTAACTTCTACAAACAAACAAACAACCTCAGATGACAACAAGAAACACAACAAAAAATAAGTACACCCTTCCTACTTCCACAATCATTAAGAGAGTAATTAGCAGTCAGGTGTTACTAATGAAATGCACAGGATTAGTTCATCATCAAAGCATCAAACCTCTATAAAAGCAGAACTTTTGGCCATTTGGTGTTCTGGAGCACTCAGGTGTGTGTCTACATCATGCCAAGAAGAAAGAACATCAGCCATGGCCTCAAAGAAGCAACTGTTGCTGCTCATCAGTCTGGGAAGGGTTATAAGGCCATCTCCAAACAATTTGAAATTCACCATTCTACAGTGAGACGGACTGTTTACAAATGGAGAGCCTTCAAGCCCCAGCTGCCAATCTTCCCAGGTGTGGGCATCCCAGCAAATTCAGTCCAAGGTCAGACCTACATCATGTGACCTACAGGCCTCTGTAAGCACATTAAATGTTTATGCTCATAGAAGCACAATCAGAAAAATACTGAACATGTTTGGCTTTCATGGAAGTGTTGTTAGGAAAAAGCCTTTCTTTCCAAAAAGAACATGGAGCATGAGGTTTTCAAAATTGCATCTGAACAAACCACAAAATTTCTGGAACAATATCCTTTGACTGATGAGACCAAGGTGGAGATGTTTGGTCATCATGCACAGTACCATTTTTGGCAAAAACCAAACACAGCATATCACCGTAAACACCTCATACCAACTGTGAAGCATGTTGGTGGTGGAGGAGTGATGATTTGAAACTTCACTGAGACAACGATGAACTCCACTTTATACCAGAATAGTCTTGAGACAAATGTGAGGCCGTCTGTCCTGCAGCTGAAGCTGGGCCAAAATTGGGTCATGCAACAGGACAATGGTCCCAAACACACCAGCAAATCAACATCTGAACGGCTAAAGAAGAAAAAAATGAAGGTGTTGGAATGGCCAAGTCAAAGTCCAGACCTCAACCCCATTGAGATGCTGCGGTGGGATTTTAAGAGAGCTGTGTATAAACGAATTCCCTCAAACATCAATGAACTGAAGCAATGATGTGAAGAAGAGTGGGTCAGAACACACAGAACACATTTACTTCAAGTTATTGTTGCTGAAGGTGGTTCTACATGTTACTGAATATTAGGGTGGACTTATTTTTCCCGCCTGGTTTCTGAATCTTGGTTTACTTTTTGGAAAAAATGACTATATATTGAAATCTGTTGTGGATTTTTTTTTGTTGTTGTTGTCACCTGGGGTGATAAACCCAAGGGTGCTTAAAGTGTGTGCAGTGCAGCTGGCAGGAGTCTTTCTGCATCTTTTTAACCTCCCCCTGAGGCTGAAGAAGGTACCTATAATCTGGAAGACATCCTGCACAGTCCCTGTGCCCAAGAAAGGACATTCCAGTGCTTCAGGCCTGTGGCCTTAACATCACATGTAATGAAGACCATTGAAAGGCTGGTTCTGCAGCACCTCAGGCCCTTGATATGCAAGTTCCTGGATCTGCTGCAGTTTGCATACCAGGCTGATACTGGTGTGGAGGACGCCATCATCTACCTGCTTCACAGAGCTTATACACACTTGGAGAGGCCACAAAGCACTATGAGGATCATGTTCTTTGATTTATCAAGTGGTTTTAACACGGTTCAGCCCCTCCGGCTGGCTGAGAAGCTTGATGTGATGCAGGTGGACCAGGACCTTGTGACCTGGATTACAGACTACCTCACTGACATGCCGCAGTATGTCAGGCTGCAAGGCTGCTTGTCAGACGTGGTGACTAGCAACACTGGAGCACCCTAGGGAACTGTACTGTCTCCATTCTTGTTCACCCTCTACACCTCTGACTTCTGTTTCAATTTGGGAACATGCCACCTACAGAAGTTTTCACATGACTCCTCCATTGTTGGCTGTATCACAGATGATAAGGAGGAGGAGTACAGAGACCTTATGGAAAGCTTTATTAGATGGTGCAACAACAACCACCTCCAGCTCAACATCGGGAAAACCAAGGAGCTGGTGGTGGACTTCCGGTGCAGCAAGAGGACCCCCACCCCTGTCGCCATAAGGGGGGAGGGAGTGGAGATAGTGGACACCTACAAGTTCCTAGGGGTGCAACCCAATAACAAACTGGACTGGTCAGACAACACTGAGGCCCTCTATAAGAAAGCACAGAGCAGGATGTTCTTTCTGAGGAGGCTCAGGTCATTTAATGTGTGCACCAGGCTGCTATGGATGTTTTACCGGTCTGTGGTGGCCAGTGTTATCTTCTTTGCTGTGGTGTGCTCGGGAGGTGGCATTGGGAATTGTGGGGCCAACAAACTGAGCAAGTTGGTGAGGAAAGCCAGCTCTGTAGTACTGATGGTACTGGACAGGGTGGAGGAAGTGACTGAGAAGAGGATGAGAGGGAAGCTGAAAGCTATCATGGACAATCCTTCTCATCCTCTCTACGCTGAGCTGAGGAGGCTCAGGAGAACATTCAGCCACAGATTCATCCAGCCACGTGCCTCAAAACGTCCGGGGGGCTGTTTCGTGCCATCAGTCATCAGACTCCACAATGCTATAATACCCAGTACCTCCTACTCCACTGACTGAGTCTCACAGAAACAGACACTCAACAGTTCATTGACATTCCACAGATCTTGCATATGTATGTAAATAAATACTTGAGGATATTGCACAGGTACATCTACAAATACAACTACAGCATATGTACATACACACAGACCTGTTTTATTGTTTCTATTATTTCTATTGTGTAGGTATTTATGGAAATTATTGTCTTTCTTTGATGTTACTCATCCTAATTGTGCTGCTGTGTCAATTTGAATTTCCCCTACGGTGGGTCAATAAAGGTGCATCTTATCTCATCTCTTATCTTATGGTTGTTTATAGATGTTGGTGAGGACCAAACAATGGAGGTGTGAAAAACATCCTCGTAAAACTCT
>CM042547.1:23096367-23148867 GCA_023630585.1 Cranoglanis bouderius
ACACTGCAGTATAAAGGAGGCTCAGAAGTTCTCTGTGAACACGGCTGAAGAGCGACTTCTCTCCGAAACGTTCTGTTTCACTGGAAACTTCAAGTCACCACTGAACTTTCACCACGTCTTGTAATGTAAAGAACTGCGGGTGTAGGATGAGGGGGATGAGTCAGAGACTCAGTGTGAAGGTCAGTGTTTGAGGAGTAAATATATCAACCTGCCCTCTGTACGTCACTTTACATTCACAGGTTGGTGAGGAGCTGTGAACACTAAACCCCTCTGCTCTCTTCTCTTCAGGGAATAAATGAGTGGAACCGAGTTTCCAGTATGAAGTGTTCTGCACTCGAGTTCTCTCATAAAACCGAAGCTGTGTCTGAAACCGCTCCATATCTCCTATATAGTGCATTATAACGGGTGTCGGCCATTCTGTAGCGGCATCCGAATTCTGAGCGGACAACTTCATTCCCTACATTCGTTCACTCATTTATACCCACAATGCACTCTGATCGAGTGAACATCCGATGTACTCTCGCCAACGCACCATTTCCCATACTCCCAACGTGAGACGGTGATAGAATGCAAGAGAAAAATAAACATGGCGGAGACGGCAACTTTTACAAATGTAAGTGCAACTTTTTATTAATTAGAATCCATCTGTATCGAGATATTTCGAAGTGAAATGATGCAGATTATTGATTGATTGGCACGGCGTTTATTTTCAGCCACTTACTAGTTTGCGATGTAACTTTTAAATCCACAACTGAACCCATCAGATGATAATCTGGTGGATTGTTCACGTATATTAGTTCACACATGTATGATGAATTGAAGTGTAATGTTTACTGTGTAAATCATCACGTTATCTGTACTACAGAACAGTTGTTACGACCCGTAGGATGAAGGAGATGAGCAGGATGCACTTGCAGGGGAAAGTGTTCAGTTTAATAGGAACAGTTCAAATGATAATAAACATAAATGTATAAACAGGAATGTCACCGTTATCCAAAGAAGGTAGAACTAATACAAATAAGAAACACAGAAATACACGCTAGGCTAGACGGTGGTCTGGGAACCACGAATTACGAGCTAAGGAAAAAAGGCGCACGGTTAAACACATCTAATCTAAACTATAATAATACTCCGCCCCGAAGCGGAAACGGAGTGACGTATTTAAACACAAAGAGATCACATCAATCACATGCCCAAATCAACGACAGCTGAAACTCGTCAATTACACAATAAACACGAACCAATGAGAGTTACGGAGGCGGAGACATGACACAGACCAAAACATAAGCACATGGGGGAACACAGGAGGCGGAGACATGACGTAAACGAAAACAGACGCACATGGCAAAAGTAAACAAAATGTGAGTTTTTGTGAATGGCGCTGGAATGTGCTCGGTGGAATGTGGAAGGGCGCTGCTCTGTTTAGCAGCGTAGCGAGATATGCTGCTCCGTCACGGAGCCGCGAGTGGGAGAGCTAACAACAGTACTGAAGGAGATCGGCCTGCTGGGTGTGGTATCAGCTGCTAAAGCAGCCGAAAACTGGGAAAATCTGGAAAACAAACAAAAACCATACAAGGTAAGTTAATATTTGTATACAAACATCTGCTCGGAAGTTTACACAGTTTATTTATATAGGCTATAAATAATGTGTGTTTTGGTCTGTATTTTTAATAAAATGTTTACTCACCATCATACTTTGAATTAACACCAGATGGAATGACTTTATCCAGTCAGTATGGCTGTCACGATTATAAAGTTTGGCTGATGATTAATTGTCTAATAAATAATTGCGATTATGATGTTTAATTGTCTGTTTTAAGGCTTTTTCTGTGCTTCATTCATTAAATAATTGTCACAAATTATTGTGATAGCAATCAATCACAATAAACCATGACCATAACAGAACAGGCCCTAAATGTTACATTCCCAAACCAAGCCAATCCTGCTCCTTAATGGCTTGGTAGGTTACGGGACAGGAACACTAGGGTGTTGGCTTTCTCTGGATTAAGACAACATCTAACTGGGTCACAATATTGCCAGCTGTACTGAACACTCTTTCTGAACTGTACTTGTTGCACAAATGCACATATACTTTCTTGCCAACTCGTCAGAGGATCTGCGGTGGTATCTAGTGCCTCATCCTGTTGGTACCATATCAGTTCAGCATCAGCAAGCACTCTTTTTCGAAACCCATGTGTAGAAGATTGAGCTCTTCTGTTCTGCAGCAGATCACACAGCCTCTTCTTTTTGGATGCAGGAGGTGTTGTAGACCCGTCATCATCTTCTGCCACATGTCTATGTGATATAACTCTTAAAAATGACTTTTGTTGGTGTAACCTTAGTCAGTCATGTTGATTGTCATATTATAATATATACACATATAAAATATTAAACCAGTTCCTTTAGATTTTAGCACGTGAAGAACAGTTTTAGGTTATCTGATCAAATATTTTTACAGTGTATTTCCCACCTTCTTCAACTTTATGTCCTTCCTCTTTCATCTCCATCATCTCTTTTAAAAGTTGGACGTTGGTGTCATCTATAACTGCAGCTTCTCCAAAGTGGCCCCTGTATCTCAGGTCAAGAAGAGTGGTCTTTCTCAGGAGCTCTTGACGTGTAGCTGGGTTATACTTTTCATCAAGAACAGCACACATTTTTTTCTTGATATCTGCTGTAAGATGTGTCCCTTGGGGTCAGGGGATAAGAGTTCTCCCTTTAAAAGGTCCAGCACAGGCTTCACTGAAGATATGTGAAGATCTGTGAGATCAGCCACAGGTTTCAGTGCTTCATTAATGGACTCGAGTATAAATACCTCCTGCCAGGGTGGGTTTAGGTGCCCATGTTTTCTGTCATCAATCAGGACATGTCTGATTGCATGTAGTTGCTCCAGAACTCGGTCGATCATTTTCTGCTCTGTACCCCATCGTGTAGAGACAATTATATGGAGGAAATATAACATGCTTGGTATAGATTTTAAAAACTACAAAACTACATTTATAGAAAAATCTGACTTATAGTTTCAGATAATTTCAAGTAGAAAGGTTTCAGGTTTATATTATTTAAAGAAATAAATTTACATTGATTAGTTATCAATAATATATACAATATGATACATTAAAATAATTCACTCACCGTACCAGACTATGTTGGTGGATGTGTTGGCCTCCGCCTGTGCCTCTTTATCCAGCTCATACTGAAAGTGTTTACCAGATTCCTACATAGTCCTAGGGCATGGGCTGTGCATTCCTTCTCACTGTGACAACAGATGGAGATTATGGCCACAGCAGTTCAGCCATGACCAGCCCATTTTCCCACTGCAGCCACAACATTAGCACCATTATCTGTGGTTATGCAGGACATAGTTTTTTTCACATCTAAAGCCCAGTCGGTTGTGAGGTAATGTACAGGGTCATATTTGCACTGGACCACAAGTGGCTGAATAAAAAAATCAATATCATCCTACACTTTTCCGTATAAGTTTGTGAATGCTGTTTTGGAAATGTATGTTTTTCCTGGCAATTCATACCGCTTGGAAGTTCTGGAGCATTTCTTTAAATGCTGTTTTTTCCACCGTATTAAAAGGCTGTACTTCCTTTGCAATACATTGCGTTACACTGTGTGTTAATGTGCACCACTTCATACCGTCATGTTTATATTTGGTTATACGTTCGAAAGCCTGCGCTATTGGTAACCGACAGGAAGTACAGGTGCATCTCAATAAATTAGAATGTCGTGGAAAAGTTCATTTATTTCAGTAATTCAACTCAAATTGTGAAACTCGTGTATTAAATAAATTCAATGCACACAGACTGAAGTAGTTTAAGTCTTTGGTTCTTTTAATTGTGATGATTTTGGCTCACATTTAACAAAAACCCACCAATTCACTATCTCAACAAATTAGAATACTTTATAAGACCAATAAAAAAAACATTTTTAGTGAATTGTTGGCCTTCTGGAAAGTATGTTCATTTACTGTACATGTACTCAATACTTGGTAGGGGCTCCTTTTGCTTTAATTACTGCCTCAATTCGGTGTGGCATGGAGGTGATCAGTTTGTGGCACTGCTGAGGTGGTATGGAAGCCCAGGTTTCTTTGACAGTGGCCTTCAGCTCATCTGCATTTTTTGGTCTCTTGTTTCTCATTTTCCTCTTGACAATACCCCATAGATTCTCTATGGGGTTCAGGTGTGGTGAGTTTGCTGGCCAGTCAAGCACACCAACACCATGGTCATTTAACCAACTTTTGGTGCTTTTGGCAGTGTGGGCAGGTGCCAAATCCTGCTGGAAAATGAAATCAGCATCTTCAAAAAGCTGGATAGCAGAAGGAAGCATGAAGTGCTCCAAAATTTCTTGGTAAACGGGTGCAGTGACTTTTCAAAAAACACAATGGACCAACACCAGCAGATGACATTGCACCCCAAATCATCACAGACTGTGGAAACTTAACACTGGACTTCAAGCAACTTGGGCTATGAGCTTCTCCACCCTTCCTCCAGACTCTAGGACCTTGGTTTCCAAATGAAATACAAAACTTGCTCTCATCTGAAAAGAGGACTTTGGACCACTGGGCAACAGTCCAGTTCTTCTTCTCCTTAGCCCAGGTAAGACGCCTCTGACGTTGTCTGTGGTTCAGGAGTGGCTTAACAAGAGGAATACGACAACTGTAGCCAAATTCCTTGACACGTCTGTGTGTGGTGGCTCTTGATGCCTTGACCCCAGCCTCAGTCCATTCCTTGTGAAGTTCACTCAAATTCTTGAATCGATTTTGCTTGACAGTCCTCATAAGGCTGCGGTTCTCTCGGTTGGTTGTGCATCTTTTTCTTCCACACTTTTTCCTTCCACTCAACTTTCTGTTAACATGCTTGGATACAGCACTCTGTGAACAGCCAGCTTCTTTGGCAATGAATGTTTGTGGCTTACCTAGTGAACCAAACTGAGAGACCATTTTGAAGGCTCAGGAAACCTTTGCAGGTGTTTTGAGTTGATTAGCTGATTGGCATGTCACCATATTCTAATTTGTTGAGATAGTGAATTGGTGGGTTTTTGTTAAATGTGAGCCAAAATCATCACAATTAAAAGAACCAAAGACTTAAACTACTTCAGTCTGTGTGCATTGAATTTATTTAATACACGAGTTTCACAATTTGAGCTGAATTACTGAAATAAATGAACTTTTCCACGACATTCTAATTTATTGAGATGCACCTGTATGTGTGTCTGTGGATGCCTTCAATATTTCAGCAAATTCGGTGGGGTCATGTGTCTTGAGGTGATTCCTTAGATTAGTGGTTGTTGGCGCCTTGCCCTGCTATTTCTCTCTTACATATCCGACACACTGCCGTGTCAATGTCTTTCAGCCGTCCTTTTTCATCTGGTGTAAAACCAAAATGTGCCCAGATCGGTGCCGTCGGTTCCGGCTTCGAAATTAAATCCATCTTTATTGAATAACTGAAATGACTGAAATGATGGAGAAATCAGCAGAGCAATGTAATCTGAACGTAACGCACGTAATTGCTCAGCGTAGTCCGGACAGAGCAAGTCTGGTGGACGTAGGGGTGCTGCAGGTACTTCAGCGCCCCCTTGTGTCTTCTAAAGGTGTGCAATTACTGCGGTTATCTGAAATAACCGCGATCAGATGGTCATTTAATAACTGTGACAGACCTACCAGTCAGAGCCTTCTTATATTAATTACATTTTGTATTAAATTCTGTTGGGTTGTACATAATTTGTTTCTAAAATTATTTTTAGGAGCTCAGGAAGCCACACACTGGAACTGGGACTGAATCGGGGGAGTCCACTGCAGGAACATGGAAGTGGTACAACCTCATGGATGAGGCAGTAGGTGGGAGACCATCCATCCAGCCCCCCCATCCTAACTGCCTAATCAGAAGAAAACTCCATTGTTCCTGCAGTGAGTTCCCCTGATTCAGTCCCGGAGGAGCCAGGGCAGCTAGATAGGAGCGGCAGTGGAGAAGCAGGACAGGCAAAAGAGGCAGAGAAGGTACCCTGTGCTGGAGTTTTTAGAGAGAGAGAGAGAGAGAGAGAGAGAGAGAGAGAGAGAGAGAGAGAGAGAGGCTGAGAGGACAGAGGAGAGACTTCTTTCCATTATAGAAAGAATTGTAGAAAAAAAAATGTTAAAATGAATAATATAAATATAAATAACAAGAATTATAAATAAATGTAAAAAATTATTTGACTTGAGTCATGTTTGCTCTTCTTTTTTTTTTTTAACAGAATTATTTATACTAACAAACAAATACACTGTAATGAACAATATCATGTATACCCAAACACACATTAACAAATGATATTAAAGTAAAAAGCAAGTGGTATGTGTTACACTGATGTACAATACGTTAAATAGTAGCTTTACTTAAATTGTTAAAATGAAAAATCTGTTTCTCACCTTTGTGTCATTCAAACCTGTAGGACCTTCTTCTGCTTTCTTCAGTCACCATTCACTTCACTGAATGGAAAAATATGCAGTGAAAGTGGATAGTGACTGAGACTGAGGCTGAGTAACTGGTGACAAAACTGACATGATGTAGCTAACCTAAAATAAACACACACTATTTAATATTTTAACTATATACAGACTATATATTATTATAACCATATCTAACTATTCTATACAATGTAAATAACTGTATATATATATATATAAACACAGATTTTATAAATAATCATGATGTCTTAGGGCTGGAGGAAGATCATCAGGAAGGTCTCTACAGTGTTCTCCACTCTGAGGGTCATCATCGCTGTCCGGTTGTCCTTCTTCTGGCTCCATGATGTCACCGTTTGTGATGCAGATGTTGTGAAGTTCCAAAGGATCTCTCAATGATGGACCAAGCTTTTGCATGATGGAAGACTCGCACTCTATATGGTGTAATTAGACAACCTGGGTGGCTAAGACAGGGGAAACCTCCATCTCCTAAAATGTGGTATCTGTCTGGTGGGTACAGTGCCTTCAAATAGATTGGACAGTTCCTGAGCACTCTGGAGTCGTGGACTGATCCAGGATAGCCCACAAAAATGTCCAGGTATTTCCCTTGGTGGTCACAGAGTGCTTGTAACTGGGTGGAAGGAAATAACCTTCTTTTTAGGTAGCATCAGCAGATGGAGGCTTGGTTCTAATGTGACAGCCATCAATGCTTCCAGCAATTGCACCAAAGACAGGACTGCAAGCCTGTGCTGATTTCCTCAAGCTCCTGAAAAACTGGGAGGTGGATTACTCTGCGTTTGATATGGAGGAGCATTTCTGAGACTCGGTGGACAATCATGTGAAGTGTCGAACGGGGCACATCAAAAACTCTGCAAACAACACAGTAAGAAGTTGCACTTGCCAGCCAAAATGTAAAGACCAGAATTTCAAAATCCTGACCCCCCCCGTTCAGGATCCTCAAGGAGGGCGTTTATGAGGTAGGTCAGTGTTTGTCTTTTAAGCCGAAAGTCTGGTCTCAGGTCACTTTTCCTATCCAGGTACAACCTGAGGACAGGCACTTGGTGGTTCAGCAGGCAGTATGGATCTGGAGTGCTAAACTGGAACAATAAATATACTATAAGGGAATGCTTTAAGATAAAACGTGTTACTTCGGTACACCATCCTACTGGACTGTAAATCATGTAAATAATGTTAATTATACATTATTTTGTCAACATAACATCTTCAGCTACATCCAGCTGCAAATTAAAGAAACTGAAGATTAGTCCTCCCAACTCTTATAAGAAACGTGACTGAGCCATACGGCTGGATGTATTTTATCTAATATCTTCTTACCGATAGATGGCATCTTCACCTTAATATTGAAACACGCCTCTATACTATAAAGACGGAGTACAGGCTTTTAAAAAAATAAACAAATAAAATAAATGTGACAGACAGTAATGTTTTTATTCTCTTTTTTATTTTTAAATATAATAAATAAGTATAACAGTAAATAAACATGACAGTTGTTTTTGTTCTCTTTATCATCAGCTATTACAATAAAGGTGACAAATGAACAGTGAGAAAATGAACTTTAATGTTTTATGATACAATCCATATCCACACAGACGTTAATACAGGACAGGGTTAGTAACGAAAACGTCTCAAACATGGTATTTACGTCAGCGTCTGCATTCGCTCACTCATTTTCGTTCACTTCTTCCCCATATGGTGGACTCAAATGTCATTGGCTATATAGGGAATATTCTCGTGATGTCAGTCTGAAGCTACTGAGAAGCCACGCCCCCATTTAAAGCCTAACTGTTTTTGATCTAACTGTAGAGGTGTAGAGTAAAATAATTCTGATTCAGGTGTTTTGCTGCTGCTGCGCTTTACAGGTATCACACGATTGGTTTAATTTGATCGGGTGGGCGTGGCATTGCCTTTTATGGAAATGGGTAAATTAAACTGCACAGATGGTCCACTGAAGCTCCTCAGCTCCTTCAGTGGACACTTTTAAAGCTGACAAGATTTTATTTGTGTGTTGTGTGAGTTTGGCAGAGATGTACTTAAATCCTACAAACTCAACAATAACACAAAAAGAGTGCACACACTTATGCAGCCATGTTATTGTACGGGTTTTTTTAACTAAAAGTTTGTAAAGTTACAAATAGGTTGCCATGGTTACCCTACCACACACTAGTACAGGAGGTTTGGGATGGAGCCCGTGGAGTGGATGAAGAGAAGAAGTGATGAAACACAGAGACGACGGAGACGCCATGTTACAGAAACACACACACACACACACACACTGAATGTGTGTGTGTGTGTGTATATTCTGAAACTGTCTCTGATCTGACACACACTCACACTAAACACACACACACACACACAC
Source organism: Cranoglanis bouderius (assembly GCA_023630585.1). Lineage (NCBI taxonomy): Eukaryota > Metazoa > Chordata > Actinopteri > Siluriformes > Cranoglanididae > Cranoglanis > Cranoglanis bouderius. Next base: position 23,105,187 of record CM042547.1, read on the forward strand.
ACACACACACACACAGCAGCACTATAAAACACTAAAGAACACATAGATGTGAACTACTGCACTGTTTCTATAAGTGTAATGCCAAACACTTCATAAGGTCATACCTGCACTTCCTGTAATGTGATATATAACATGCTGTATGATGTTTTCTTACAGTGTGTGTGTGCGCGTGTGCGTAGTGTAGTTATCGATTTGGGTGGTCTCCAGCCCTAACTGTAGTGTACACACGCACTTATCAGGAGACGTGCAGCTTTTTCTGTTCAAACACTCAGCAACTGACAAACAACGTCTCTCTGTGTGTGTGTGTGTGTGTGTGTGTGTGTGTATGTGTGTGTGTGGTGATAGTTATATTTAATCTCTTAATGTATAATGTTTAAAATATTCCTGAATCCAGCTTTCTATACAACACCGTTAAGAGTTTTATTCCGTTTCACATTACTGCCTGATTACATATTCATTTATGGGCGTTTCCCCTCTCAGAACACGAAACAGCAGGCGGAGCTTATCGTAATGAGGCACGCGTACTCATTGGTCAGTGTAATTGTAGAATTTTGCGATATCTGGTGGGTTTTCGCAAAACCCACACACATACACCCCCGGTGGGCGTGACCTGTAGGTTACTGTGCAGTGATGGACAGGAGGGAGGAGCTGAGGAACTTCGGTGGACCAGCGTTAATCTGGTGTGGCAACAAAATGCAGCTCGCTAGACTGAAAACATATAGGCATGAAAGGGGGAGTGGCTTCTAAGGGGTATTAGGATGACATCATCTTTACAGCAGCACACACACATTTAAAATACCTCCTTCTGTTAAAAGTTATAGAAACACATCACAGCTAAAGATTCCCCAAAAACATCCTCATTACATAGAGAGATTCAGCCACACACTCTGATGTTCATCCCCAAGTTCCTTTCAACACACTGAAATAAAAGATTAAAATGGGTTTAGAGTCAAATCTCTAAGGGTCATGTGTAGGAGTCAGAATGGAGTCAGTGCATCATGTTTTATTTTCAGTGCAGATGAACTCCTGGGGTTTATAAACTGCTCTGCTGCTCATCTCCTGATCTCATGGTGTACGTAAACAAATACGTTTGATTTTTTTTCTCTGATTAGCATTGATATTGAACTAAATGGTAGAGAGAAGTGTCTACACTGCTCCCTCCAGCAGGGGACGACAATAACCCACTACATATACACTGTGACATCATCACTATTTCTTCCTCTCATGTGTTTCCTCAGACGAGAGGAGAAATATTTTTGACAGGAAAACATAAGGAGCAAAAAAAAAACCCTTAAGGAAATAAACTCAGCAGGGACTGGGCAGTACACCCAAATTATTGAGGAAAACCTGCAGCCCTCTGCTAGACGGCTGAAGATGGGCAGGTGGTTCATCTTCCAGCACGACATCGACCCTAAACACACCGCCAATAAAACTACACAGTGGCTTAAGGATAGGAAGGTGAATGTCCTCGAGTGGCCGAGTCAGACCCCTGACCTAAATCCAACTGAAAATCTGTGGATGGACTTGAAGACAGCAGTCAATCACCACTCACCACCAAATGTGACTGAACTCGAACAATTCTGCAAGGAAGAATGGGCAAATATTCCCCAATCTAGGTGCACAAAGCTAATAGAGACATATCCAAACAGACTGAAGGCTGTAATTAAAGCATGGGACTGATCACTTTTCCAACTCGTTTCCAAACTGTTCACTTTTCTACGTTACTGGAATGTTGTAAGGCAGAATGTGTAAATAAAGCTGGGACAAAAAATATATACATATTTAATGTGTTTTAATGTGTTTTGATTTCAGGCTGTAAGACAAACAAAAAGGTGACGATTTCAAAGGGGTATGATGATGTTCTATAGGTACTGTGATAAGTGCATGGGGGTGTTGATCTCTCTGAAGCTCTCATAAAATACTTCACTGTGTAAAAATAAATAAATAAATAAATAAAGTGGTACAAGAGACTGTTCCTTTATTTTCTCGGTAGCTGCGGTAAACAGTTATATTATTCACAGGGAACTGATGCAGGACAGACGGCAGAAAACTCTAATCTCAAAACAAATTCAGAGAGGTCCTGTGCCAGCAGCTTGTGGATTTCAGGAGTGATGAAGCCACAGGTACAGATGGAGCCTCTGAACCAGTGGAGGATGAAGCTGTTGGCGAAGTGTCACAGGTGGCAGAGAACAGGCCACGTACCCGGTGGATAACTCAGCCTCTACCAAGAGAGACAACGCCTCAGCTGGGAGGAGACACTAGGTACTCTGCCTTCAAATGAAGCAGTACAGCAAAACTATTTAAAAGTGCAGATCTTGCGATGTGCCTCAGTGTATTATAGCAGACTGTCTTTGTTTCACTGAGTGACATGACCTCAAGGACAGCCAGCCTCAGTGAGGTCCTGTTGGTCCTTCATTGTTGTCCGGTACATATTGAGATACATTTGCATTCACACTACAAATGTGAGCATCCCGGATCACCTCCGAATGTGGTTTGGGTGATCAGATCACAATGAGGCTTCAAGGAGAATACTTATAACATTACAATTATTCTTGAATTAAAAATTCAAGAATAGTCTGATATGCACTGGACTGTTGACTTTTATTTATTTGTTTTATTTCCTTTTTGCACTTTTGTTTTCATGTTCTGCATTTACTAGTTCATCATATTGTGCACTTTTAGTAAACGGCTTTATAAATATTTACCTCATGAAATCCAACCCCACGTCCATGACACAGGAGCTGGGAAAATGCCCATTACATATGTGACAGTGCTGACTAATGGGGCTCTGGTGCTATGTTCAATAAAGATAAATTAAGAATAGTACTTTCACATTGTATAACAGCTTCATGCTATTGACATTTGGTTATTTTATTTCATTTTGTACCATTCGGAGACTTCTGATGCCATTTGGGGATGTTCTTTTGTGCTGTTTTTAAAAAAGTTTGCTATTTGTGGAGGCTTTGTGCCATTTCTAGTGGCTTTGTGCCATTGGGAGATGTTTTTACCTGAGTTTAGACAACCTTAACAGGTTGAAAACAGGGTCAGAAAGAGCTGCATCGTGTCTTTGTAGATTTAGAGAAAGCGTATGACCGGGTGCCAAGAGAGGAGCTGTGGTATTGTATGAGGAGGTCTGGAGTGGCAGAGAAGTATGTTAGAGTGGTGCAGGATATGTATGAGAGCAGTAGGACAGTGGTAAGGAGTGCGGTAGGTGTGACAGAGGAGTTCACGGTGAAGGTGGGACTGCATCAAGGATCGGCTCTGAGCCCCTTCTTGTTTGCGGCGGTGATGGACAGGCTGACAGATGAGGTCAGACAGGAATCTCCATGGACTATGATGTTTGCGGATGACATTGTGATCTGTAGTGAGAGCAGGGAGCAGGTGGAGGAAACTCTAGAGAGGTGGAGGTTTGCTCTGGAGAGAAGAGGAATGAAGGTTAGTCGCAGCAAGACAGAATACATGTGTGTGAATGAGAGGGATCCAAGTGGAACAGTGAGGTTACAGGGAGAAGAGATAAAGAAGGTGCAGGATTTTAAGTACTTAGGGTCAACAGTCCAGAGCAACGGGGAGTGTGGAAAAGAGGTGAAGAAGCGTGTGCAGGCAGGTTGGAATGGGTGGAGAAAAGTGTCAGGTCTGTTGTGTGATAAAAGAGTACCAGCAAGAATGAAAGGAAAGGTGTACAGGACAGTAGTGAGACCAGCGATGTTGTATGGTTTGGAGACAGTTGCACTGAGGAAAAGACAGGAGGAAGAGTTAGAGGTAGCAGAGCTGAAGATGTTGAGGTTCTCTTTGGGAGTGACGAGGATGGATAGGATCAGGAATGAGTACATCAGGGGGACAGCACATGTGAGATGTTTTGGAGACAAAGTTAGAGAGGCCAGGTTGAGATGGTTTGGACATGTTCAGAGGAGGGAGAGTGAACATATCGGTAAAAGGATGCTGAGGTTAGAGCTGCCAGGCAGGAGGCCGAGAGGAAGACCAAAGAGGAGGTTTATGGATGTAGTGAAGGAGGACATGAATGTAGTCGGTCTGAGAGAAGAGGATGCAGGGGATAGGGCTAGATGGAGGCAGATGATTCACTGTGGCGACCCCTGAAGAGAAAAGAAGAAGCCGAAAGGAAAAGAAGAAGACAACCTTAACAGAATTTTAGAGGTTAGGTATAACTTAAACTGTTGTCTGTTTATGGACAAGCATTTGGGGCATCTTTCTGAGCAGGAATAGGATTGATATCAGCATTTGGCAGACACCCTTATCCAGAGCCACTTACATTTATGTCATTTATACATCTGAGCAGTTGAGGGTTAAGGGCCTTGCTCAAGGGCCCAACAGTGGCAGTGCTGGGATTTGAACTCACAACCTTCTGATCAGTAACCCAATGTCTTAACCACTGAGCTACTTTGAAGATATAAACATTTATGGGGTTTGTTTGTTTGTTAACTTTTCTCTGAATATATGGGCGGTTGTAGCTCAACGGTTAAGGCTCTGGGTTACTGATCAGAAGGTTGAAGGTCCAAGCCCCAAGAAAAGAATTACACTGTGCTGTAATGTGACAAATAAAGACTTCTTCTTCTTCTTCCTTTGCCCCAGTAGGCCTGGTAAAAGAAGAATAGCTGCTAATTCTTAAAGTCCTAAGTGTTTACATTCATATGAGCCATAAACCACTACACTCTCAGAAAGGTTGTGTTAATATCCTACACACCTTTTGTGTTATTACTGTTTCAACACGTGTTAAATTATCCAATAAATGTGTTAAAAAATTCCACGAGTGACCAACAGAACATGTTAAATTATCGTCCAATCTGAACTCTGAACTGGCCTCAAAGTGAAATGTTCGTTGCTTTTGATTGTGACAGCGGAGTCGGAGTCCTGAGTCGAGGAGACCAAATGGCCACAGATAAGTTAGCGTTCATCACTATTTAGCGTTAACGTGACAAAAAGAGAGGATGTGGGTTACAGCCGGTTGTAATGCTATCTCTGTAATGTTGGATGACTTAATTAGGATGTGCAAAAAAAATAGGCGGTGAGGTGTTAAAGGCTGGAAAATAAATATTCGCAAGTTAGCCAGATTTTCCTGGAGAGTCTACAGCGCCATTTTGTTCATCAGGAGAGCGGAGGGCACATTTCAAAAATCCAGAAGGCTGGATTTTAGCGATTAGCACCTCTAGGATATGTAGCACATATTTTATCACTGGTAAGTAAATGACTGCTGCAAACCTAAACAACAACTCCTACTCTGTGCAGATAAATTAAACTGTATTGGATGTATTTTGTTTATTTTCATATTAATCTTGCATTATTAAGACATTAATAATAGTCAATTATACGAATTATTAAACAGAAATGTTATGAGATAAATACTTAGCCACATTTTACTGCTGAAGTCGCCGCCATTTTGAGTGGCTCCGCATGACGTTACAGTGGTCAGGTGGACCAAAAGTTCAGAAAATTCCCAGTTTACAAGCTGTAATTACAGGTTCTTCGACGCTGTGAATACTTTTTACAAGTCAGAATTTCAAAAAAAAAAAAAAAAAAGTTGTTAAAATGCTGGTTCTGATGATAAATATCTTATTAACAAATCACCTCAGAAAGCGGCACGGGACCGGCAGGACTAATGCACGCGCTCTTCGCCCTGAAGTAAGACAGCGCCATCTTGTGTAACTGGCCGCCATTTTGTGCCCATCGAGCTTCAGCTGGTAGCAAGCTAGTGTTAAATATGTTCACTGAGAAACTGTCTAAAAATAAAAAAAATTTAAAAAATACAAACGGCAGCTCAGCTATGTACAGTTTCCGGTGAGATGTTGTGATTAACTCTCGTGCAAACCATTAAAACAGATTAAATGTCCATTTTAAGCTCATATTAGCTACAATTTGGACTGCTATGCTAACCTGTTCAGTAGCATGTTATCCAGAAAGTTAACATATTGAAGCGGGAAAAGTCAAAAGGAGAGTGTACACCTTGAGCTGAATGCCAACTATAACGTGTTAAATTTTACTCAGAGAGGTGTACTTTTTATCTGCATCTCGGCTTAATTCATTATTTATTCTTAAGGCTAACCGCTAGTTAGCTGCTAGCTAACTATCTTCCCATCAACTGTGTAACTTAACATCTCTTTTTTAAAAGTGTATTTTTTATTTTTATTTTATTAAAACACATGATAGAAATGTAGAATTTACGTACAAATAAAACATTATTTACCTCATTAACGCAAAGCAGCGTTTCAAGTTGGCTCCAGCCATGAGCTGCTACTGCTGTTCCCGCCCCCCTGGCATTCAACCAATCATATACAAGGAAAAGTGGTCCGTTCGCCAATGGCCAATCAAAACAATTTCAAATGCAAGACTGACGGTTTAAAATTCTCATTACACACCTGCAGACTCCTTCCAGAAATTTCCATCCCGTTGCAACCTGTTAGTGTTTCACTTAATGGTATAACAGCCAGTTATCATGAGATACCACAGTAATGTTTTTTAAAGTTAAATAAATGTACTTATTAGAAAGCACTAGTTAATGGTTCACAGTAAACCCTGCTGGAAAAAAAACATAGAAACCATCACAGAAATTTTAATGGTTTCCACTACAAATACCATTAAAAAACGGAGGTAACTTACAGGGTATGTAAGTAACCATGGCAACTCTCTCTCTGAAGATAACCTGCTCCGGAGCGGGTTATGTTCCAGGGTTAGTTTTTCGCCGTGAACACTTACTTGTCCAGACTTTTGCTGCCCTGACCATCAAATTCAAAATGACCTTATTTTTTCCTTAAAATGTTACATTTCCTCAGTTTAAACATTTGATATGTTTTCTATATTCTACTGTGAATCGCATATGGGTTTATGAGATTTGCAAATCATTGCATTCTGTTTTTATTTACATTTTACACAGCGTCCCAACTTTTTTTGGAATTGGGGCTGTAATTCAATGTAGATATATAAAAATTTGACGAACTGTTGCATAACAATTTCCCTGTGGTAATTATTCAGATTCTTCTCATTCTCATTGTGTAGCACTGTTTTATGCTTTAAGCTGTTTTATGTAAGCACAGCATTTGAATTCTTGTGCAAAAATATCTAAATGAAAGAAAAGATGCACTGTTTTTGCATTGTTTTGTATATTAATTTAATTGTTTTAATATGCTAAATAAATGGAAGATGGATCAACAGATAAAGCCTTTGAATAAGTCAAAATTTATGCTAATGTCCAATGTTATTTTGAATGTATGTTTACAGTGAGGTAGTGACTGCTGAGTTAGCACTAACACTAGATTATCAGGTGGTATTGTACTGTTAAAAAAAGAGTGTTCAGTACAGTAATTGTACTGTACAGTAATAATTCAGTACTTTCAACTTTTTGTTGTCTAAGAGCTTCATAAATATCAGTGGCATAAGACAATAAGATATTTATATATTCATTAATAAGATTGATATATATTCATCTTCACGTATATGAGAAGATGCTTGAAATTCTTGATATGTATACTTCTTTGTGTGTGTGTGTGTGTGTGTGTGTGTGTGTGTGTGTGTGTGTGTGTGTGTGTGTATGTGTGTGTGTGTACAAAATGAGCTGGCCCAGATCCAGTACGGAGCTGGCCTAGATCCAGCATGGTACTGAATCAGATCCAGAACAGAGCTGGACCAGATCCAGAACAGAGCTGGTCCAGATTTGGCCCACACTTGGGCCAAATCACCATAAAGGAATCTGTATCTGGTCCGGAGCTGGCCCAGTGCTGGTCCAGATGAGGAAAAACGGATCCATGCCGGTATTGGCCCGTTGTGCCAAAAGACACCGGCCCAAGTCAGTTGAACGAACCTGGCCCAGAACATATGAAGGGTCTGGGCCAGATCTGGGCCAGATGATTTTTGCTCTCTGGGGATGGACCTTATATAGTTCCTTTGCAGGCAGCTAGGAAGATAATTCAATATAATTGATAACATAAATGTCTGTAATAGACCAATTATTTTTAATCAGGACAACTGCAAACAATTTCTTACACTGCTAAGATTCTGTGTGGAGGTAGATGGACCCTCCACTGTACAGGAATCCCCAGCCATAATCTTTAAGGGGACAATGACAAAGTTTTAATATCACACATCTTATCTTTAACCAAGGGAATGTATTATGTGTTATACCTCTGTGGGCCTCACAGCATCTTCATGTTGTACCTCTGTCACAGCAGATGTGGTCTCTTCATCTTCATCCCACAGTGCACATTACTAATGATTAATGGTTTGGTCTGTAGCAAACAAACAATACCAGAAGACAATAATCACTTACAACTGTGGCAGGATGTGCTGTTGCAGGAGGGTCGATTAATACAATGTGTCCATCAGCAACTGTAAGAAAATGAAGCCAGTAAGATGCTCAGTGTACATTCTGAAACAAATACAACTGCTGTACAAAGACATAAGGAACATCTCGTAGGGGCACCACAATTAAGATTACAGTACACACCATATGCAGTAAAATAAAATAAGCATGCATAATACACAAGTGAAACCAATAAAGAGTTATTTCAAAATACCTTTTCCAAGGTGGCAGTGTTTATGGTTATGGTGAGTGTTTAAGGATGAGTCACTTAAAGCAGTGGAAACCTAAAAAAAAAAAAATCATAAGTACTAATACACTACACCTACATTTTACCAGGCTACCAGGCCACCTGTATCATAGGAGGCAGCTGACTCTGATGAACTGCCCCCTGGAATCCCACTGACCACGAGTCGCCCTTGATTAAGGGACAGTGCCCCTCAGCCGGAGTGGGAGAAGGTGGTCCCCCACCCCTTTCACAGCCTTCAGCCTTCTTCTTCTTCCTGTTGGCTATATAGAACAAAGAGAAAAGTTATTATAGAAGGTCGGGCCGATTAGTTAGGTTACAGTTTAGGAAGTTTATTCTGGGTCCAGAAGAATTACACCTGATAAAATATGAAGCCAGTGTGTAGGCTACAACGTAAAGAAATCGATGGAAGACAAAAAGTAAAGGCTTATCTATTAAATATTACAGCACGGGTCTAATAGGATCAGCGTTCAATTTTGCATCATAATGAAAGGAAACTTTTCATATATTTATGAACTTATAAACTCACGCATTTACTCGATCTGTTATTTTTTGCCAAGCCAACTCTCAGTCCTGCCGTGCAGCCGTGTTACTTTTTGTTGTTTTTGTTCTTGTTGTTATAATTGGCTTATATTCCTCATAAGCATGCAGTAAAACCTCTAATTTTGCTTCGCTAAAGTATGCGGCTCACTTTTTCTCACCCTGGGTTTTCATGGTAACTCCTAAAATCGGCGACCCATTGACAATGTCTTTATACACTCACCGTGCACGCGCCTTAACTCTGAGTTACCCACTGGAGGTTGATTGAACTAACTCCTCACAGGTGTTCTGGAACCGACATACTCCGAGTAAGCAAGGTTTGGGTTAATCAACCTAGAGTTCAGGGTTTATGTGACGGTAAGTTAATCCTGCTTTCTGGAATATACCCCCCTGATATTACCTCAAGTGAACTGATCACAAGTGGGTAGCTAACCACAGAGCCATTTATACCTGGCATTACGAATGCATCTCCAGTGACTACTTTCATACAATTTCACACGATCACAACTTTATACACTTTCAAATCGTATTTAATCATATACAACCCTAATTCCAAAAAAGTTGGGACGCTGTGTAAAATGTAAATAAAAACAGAATGCAATGATTTGCAAATCTCATAAACCCAGATGTTATTCACAATAGAACATAGAAAACACAACAAATGTTTAAACTGAGTAAATGTACCATTTTAAGGAAAAAATAAGGTAATTTTGAATTTGATGGCAGCAACACGTCTCAAAATAGCTGGGACAGGGCCATGTTTACCCCTGTGTAGCATCCGCTCTTCTTTTAACAACAGTCCGTATACGTCTGGGAACTGAGGAGACCAGTTGTTGTAGTTTTGGGAGAGGAATGTTGTCCCATTCGTGTCTGATAAAGGATTCTAGCTGCTCAACAGTCCTGGGTCTTCTTTGTCATATTTTTTTGTTTCATGCACCAAATGTTTTCAATTGTTGAAAATTCTAGACTGCAGGCAGGTCACTTCAGCACCCGGACTCCTCTACTACGAAGCCATGCTGTTGTAATAGATGCAGCAAGGCCTTCCCTGAAAAAGACGATGTCTGGATGGAAGCAGATGTTGCTCTAAATCCTGTATATACCTTTCAGCATTGATGGGGCTTTTCCAGATGTGCAAGCTGCCCATTCCATAGGCACTAATGTACCCCCATACCATCAGAGATGCAGGCTTTTGAACTGATGCTGATAAATAGCTGGACGGTCCCTCTCCTCTTTAGTCCTCTTTAGTTTAGAGGACTATGGTTTCCAAAAATAATTTTACATTTTGATTCGTCTGACCACAGAACAGTTTTCCACTTTGCCTCAGTCCATTTTAAATGAGCTTTGGCCCAGAGAAGACGGCGGCGTTTCTGGATCATGTTCACATATGGCTTCTTCTTTGCATGATGGAGCTTTAACCTGCATTTGTGGATGGCACGGCGAACTGTGTTCACAGACAATGAGTTCTGGAGGTGTTTCTGAGCCCATGCAGTGATTTCCATTACAGAATCAGGCCTGTTTTTAATGCAGTGCCGCCTGAGAGCCCGAAGATCATGGGCATGCAATATTGATTTTCACCCTTGTCCCTTGTGCACAGAGATTTCTCCAGATTCTCTGAATTTTTTGATGATATTATGTACTGTAGATGATGAGATATTCAAAGTCTTCACATTCTTTTTGAATCAAATTCAAAATTTCCTCAGATTAAACATTTGATATGTTTTCTGTGTTCTATTGTGAATAACATATGGGTTTATGAGATTTGCAAATCATTGCATTGTTTTTATTTACATTTTACACAGCGTCACAATTTTTTTGGAATTGGGGTGGTAATTCATACATTGTTTCCACTGGAGGAAGGGCACCGCACACATTTATTACTCCTGTGTGCACCTATTTTCAGGCAGAAATGTCCTGCAAATCCTATCTCATGTACCTGTATGTGCTGTGTCATGCATTTGGGCAATGGTGGCTCAGTGTTTAAAGGCTCTGGGTTATTAAACAGAAGGTTGGGAGTTCAATCCCCAGCACCACCAAGCTGCCTCTGTTGGGCAAGGCCCTTAACCCTACCTGCTCCAGGGGTGCTGCATCATGGCTAACTCTGTGCTCTGACTTATAGGATATACAAAGAAAGAATTTTGCTCTACTATATTGTATATGTGATAAATAACAGTTTCTTCTTTAACAAATCCTATGAATGAATGAGAAATGAGATGAAAAAAGAAGCTACAAACAGATGCTGCTTTCATCTCTGCTGCTTTCTTGCATTGTGTTGCCTTTATCCATTAGTTACAGATTTCCAAACATTCCCACAATGATTAGTTTTTTTGTGGCTAGTGCAGAGACGGAGTTGATTAGATAGTTTAGTTGCTGTTATGGACAAACTGAGAAACATTTGTGTTCACACTACAAATGTTATGTGGTCATTTGCATCCCAAACCAACTTCGAATGTGTATTTTTAACACTACAAACCAATACAAATAAAGAAGAACTCTTTTTAGTAAACAGCAGATTGTATCAGTGCCTCAAAATGAGCATAGAAGTTACTGAGCTCATCTGGTAGTGAGGCAGGGGCTTATTATTGGCTGTTATTTCTCCCTTTGTACTCTGTAACGGCAGGCATGTCACTCCATATGCGCCGGAGGTCAGAGCTCAGGTAATGAGATTCCACACTGTCCTTATAGTTACTCTTTGCATTCCTGATGGTCTTCTGGAGGTTATATCTGACCTTCTTGTAGGCCATTGGAGTTGTACGCTGCAGTGCGTTCTCTCGGTTTGGTTCTAACATCCTCAATGACTCAGGGCTTTTGGTTGGGAAATGTTTGGGCAGAGGTTTTTGGAACGGTCTCACCTGTGCACTTATTGGTGTAGCTGATGACAGAACCCACATAGAGGTTGATGTCTTTCTCGGCAGTCCTATAGCATGCTAATGGACTCTTTGTTCCACTGATGGACCATTTTGCAAAACGGAGCTTCCTGTCTTAGCCTGTTTTAGACTAAAAGGGAACCCATCCTCATCTGGGTGACACCGGATAGCATGGCTATAAATAATTAAACTTCTACTCAAAAAGTGCTAATTGTGTTAACAGGAACTTGACTGTGACCATCAATAGAATTTAAGTTTAAGTCTACTGTATCAAACTGAAGTTATTAAACTGGGTCATTCCATGAAAACTGCAGCCATACAGTGGGTATAGAAAAGAATCACCCCCATTTAAAATAATCACATTTTGTTGCTTTTCAGCCTGAAATGAAGACGGACACAGTTTTTGTTTTATCCAGCTGTATTTACTCAGTGCAACTTATAACATCCAAGTGAAAGATATAACACCAACATGTCAGAATATATTTTTTTTTAATTTAAAAAACAGAATCATTTTGTAGTGCAACTGAAGCAAACAATCAACTATGGTCACTAAGGTGTACATCTTATAGCACCTTGGGCTATACATAAGATAATTTCAGTGCCGTCTTGTTCCTCACTGCTGTAAAAACATAATGTCTTTCTAAATTCTCCCCATTAATTAGTGTCAGAAATTGTGACATTCCTTACATTACCTAATAAAGTAATTATCTTTAGCTTTAATTCCAACCCTTTCCTGTAATAAAAGTCTTCCTATTTTAGTACAGAGGCTACTGAATAGTTATGTATGGGATAGTTGTTCAGGGTCACAGCACGGTTTTGGGTGCGAGGTCTTTTAAAAGTGTTTGTGAATGTAAGTGTTGGTGCCTGCATGGGTTACGCTCAAACTGTTTTAATAAAAACAAGGTTTCCATTAGCAACAACAATATTTCTCTGTCACTCAGTCAAGCACAATATATGGTATTTAAAAACAGAGGAAAATTACCAGAATTTAAGATTATAGAAAAATCCTATTGACTTCTTGTCGAGGGAACCAGGGTGATGGGTTGGCCTACAGAAATTCCTCATCCCAGCAGCACTCTATACCAAAAAAAATATTTAAAATGAATTGGCCCATTGGGTTCTTTTGCAGTGATTGGATAATGTGCGAAAATGCATTGTAATATGAGAACATTTAAAAATTTGCGGTCCATGTTACACTCAACATTTCATGCAGGGTATAGTGAACCCTAACCCTAACCCTAACCCACTCAGTTAACATATACTGCAACTATATTATCCTAAAAACCAAAATAACTGATATGGTCTTATCTTCTGTACCCAAGAAAATTTCCACTTTGGTGGTCTGAATCCTTCTTCATTGGATCGAAAATAGACTAAAGAGTTATGTTGAAATATTCAAGTTAACAGATCTTGAGATCGGTCCAAATTGTTGTTTATTTTCAAATTTCTGTTGATGTTATTTATTGACTTGTGAAATGTTTTCCTATTTTTTTTTAAATAACATTTTTATTGATAAAAACATTGTTATTTTCGTGTCCTCGTTACATGCGCAGTGCAGTAAATGTGATGTGGAGATGTTCTCTTTTGACCCGTATGTCATTATATCTGATGGGAATGTCAGTGTGAGGGTGGGACTTGATCTTCACAACTCCTTTTTCTGTCATTTTATCCTCAGTCCGGCTGCAGTTTTCATGGAGTGACCCAAATGTTCAGTGAACTGATCTTAGTAATTACAGTCCTAAGGCTGCCACTACAAACTACATAATATTATTACTCCTCCTTTTTACAGTAAATTTAACAGAATATATACAGTTACATATATGTATTACAGAATATTTATTACAGCAGACTGGACATGATGGGGTGTGACGTCACTGGCTGGGCGTGGTCACTGCACTGTCTCTGTGTATCAGTAGAACAGCACCGCTCTCTCTCTGTCTGTCTGCTTATATTTATATATATTTATACACACTCACACACACACACACACACACACACACACACACACACACATTTATTTATTTATTCATCTCATTTACACATGGCGTCCAAGTGTCCTAGGTGTGAGAAGACGGTGTATTTCGGTAAGTGTGTGTGTGTGTGTGTGTGTGTGTGTGTGTGTGCGCGCGCGCGCCTTTTATTTCATTCCCGTTAGTCTCGCGCGGACACGGTCTGTAACCGGAGAACATGCGCGTTCATTCTGCTCGAGCTGAATTAATTATGAATTATAACCGTACTTAGTGTGATTAATGGTGTAAATGTGTGTGTGTGTGTGTGTGTGTGTGTGTGTGTGTGTGTGTGTGTGTGTGTGTGTGAGCAGGGTGGGGTATCAGACTGGGTGTGTTAGCTCAGATTAGCTTCAGTTACCTATGAAACATTATGTTATATTATATTGATTAAAATCTCTGATATGATTATTGGATTTGGAATTGTATATATATATATGGAATAAATACATTTGGGGTTTTTCCAAATAAAATTATATGAAGTCCTAATTTATATCTACATTTTTTATTATTATTATAAATAATCATCTCAGGGAGTTTTTCCTCACCACCATCACCTCATTAGGGTTAAATTCATACATTTAAAATCTATATCCTGAGTTTATATATTTCTGTAAAGCTGCTTTGGGACAATGACTATTGTTAAAAGTGTTATACAAATAAAACTGAACTGAAATGTAAAAAGGTATTATAAATAAAATATAAATCATCTTTCACAATAAGATCAGACTTACAGTATCTCACAAAAGTGAGTACACCCCTCACATTTCTGTAAATATTTTATTATATCTTTTCATGGGACGACACTGAAGAAATGACACTTTGCTACAATGTAAAGTAGTGAGTGTACAGCTTGTATAACAGTGTAAATTTACTGTCCCCTCAAAATAACTCAACACACAGCCATTAATGTCTAAACCGCTGGCAACAAAAGTGAGTACACCCCTAAGTGAAAATGTCCAAATTGGGCCCAATTAGCCATTTTCCCTCCCCGGTGTCATGTGACTCGTTAGTGTTACAAGGTCTCAGGTGTGAATGGGGAGCAGGTGTGTTAAGTTTGGTGTTATCGCTCTCACACTCTCTCATACTGGTCACTGGAAGTTCAACATGGCACCTCATGGCAAAGAACTCTCTGAGGATCTGAAAAAAAGAATTGTTGCTCTACATAAAGATGGCCTAGGCTATAAGAAGACCCAACACCCTGAAACTGAGCTGCAGCACGGTGGCCAAGACCATACAGCGGTTTAACAGGACAGGTTCCACTCAGAACAGGCCTCGCCATGGTCCACCAAAGAAGTTGAGTGCACGTGCTCAGCATCATATCCAGAGGTTGGCTTTGCAGAATAGACGTATGAGTGCTTCCAGCATTGCTGCAGAGGTTGAAGGGGTGGGGGGTCAGCCTGTCAGTGCTCAGACCATATGCCGCACACTGCATCAAATTGGTCTGCATGGCTGTCGTCCCAGAAGGAAGCATCTTCTAAAGATGATGCACAAGAAAGCCCGCAAACAGTTTGCTGAAGACAAGCAGACTAAGGACATGGATTACTGGAACCATGTCCTGTGGTCTGATGAGACCAAGATAAACTTATTTGGTTCAGATGGTGTCAAGCGTGTGTGGCAGCAACCAGGTGAGGAGTACAAAGACAAGTGTGTCTTGCCTACAGTCAAGCATGGTGGTGGAAGTGTCATGGTCTGGGGCTGCATGAGTGCTGCCGACACTGGGGAGCTAATGCCAACATGTACTGTGACATACTGAAGCAGAGCATGATCCCCTCACTTCGGAAACTGGGCCTCAGGGCAGTATTCCAACATGATAACGACCCCAGACACACCTCCAAGACAACCACTGCCTTGCTAAAGAAGCTGAGGGTAAAGGTGATGGACTGGCCAAGCATGTCTCCAGACCTAAACCCTATTGAGTATCTGTGGGGCATCCTCAAACGGAAGGTGGAGGAGCGCAAGGTCTCTAACATCCACCAGCTCTGTGATGTCGTCATGGAGGAGTGGAAGAGGACTCCAGTGGCAACCTGTGAAGCTCTGGTGAACTCCATGCCCAACAGGGTTAAGGCAGTGCTGGAAAATAATGGTGGCCACACAAAATATTGACACTTTGGGCCCAATTTGGACATTTTCACTTAGGGGTGTACTCACTTTTGTTGCCAGCGGTTTAGACATTAATGGCTGTGTGTTGAGTTATTTTGAGGGGACAGCAAATTTACACTGTTATACAAGCTGTACACTCACTACTTTACATTGTAGCAAAGTGTCATTTCTTCAGTGTCGTCCCATGAAAAGATATAATAAAATATTTACAAAAATGTGAGGGGTGTACTCACTTTTGTGAGATACTGTAATTTACAGAGAAAGAGAGAGGTGTTATACAGAGAGGAATATATACACTGAGGTAAACAGTAGTGTGTGTGTGTGTGTGTGTGTGTAGCTGGTTCGGAGTGGTTTTAACTGTCCCTTGGTTTAACCGTGTTCAAGGTTAATATTAACCAGGGTTGCCAGGTTTCAATAAAATTTCCACCTCAAAGTCCACACAAAAATACCTGAAACTAGCTATGAAATCAGCATCGTTAAGGGGGGACACATTTCTCTTCTTTTTCTCAGCCTTTGTTTGGGGAAACAAGGTCACTGAGGTGCACATGTATTTCTGATGTATGGACTTTATCCACTCCATACTCCCCCTTTCCCTCTCCCAATCTTTTATCTTATATATATCTTGCAATAGAAATGTTTCTGCACCATCTCTGTACACACTCCCACACTGACACGCCCACACTGACACGCCCACACTCCTCTGACCTCTCTCATCAGCAAGGTCTTGTCCACCTGCAGAACTAACGCTCATGTTTGGATGTTTTCCCTATTCTGTGTAAACTCTGTCTAAGACTGTTGTGTGTGAAAATCCCTCATTCTGGTGTTTGATGTGAACATTAACTAAAGCTCTGGACCTGAATCTGTATGATTTTACACACTGCGCTGCTGACACATGATTTGCTGATTGGATAATTACGTACAGGTGTTCCTAATAAAGTGGCCAGTAAATGTATATAGTGTATAATGTGTGTGTGTTTCGTTCCACAGCGGAGAAAGTGAGCTCTCTGGGAAAAGACTGGCACAAATTCTGTCTAAAGTGTGAACGCTGCAATAAAACACTGAATCCTGGAGGACACGCAGAGGTAAAGAGAGACAGACAGCATGTGAGAGAGAGACACACAGCCTGTGAGAGAGAGACGCACAGCCTGTGAGAGAGAGACACACAGTCTGTGAGAGAGAGACACACAGCCTGTGAGAGAGAGACACACAGCATGTGAGAGAGAGACACACAGCATGTGAGAGAGAGACACACAGCATGTGAGAGAGACACACAGCATGTGAGAGAGAGACAGCATGTGAGAGAGAGACACACAGCATGTGAGAGAGAGAGACACACAGCATGTGAGAGAGAGAGACACACAGCATGTGAGAGAGAGAGAGACACACAGCATGTGAGAGAGAGAGAGACACACAGCATGTGAGAGAGAGATACACACAGCATGTGAGAGAGAGAGATACACACAGCATGTGAGAGAGAGACGCACAGCCTGTGAGAGAGAGACGCACAGCATGTGAGAGAGACACACAGCATGTGAGAGAGAGACAGCATGTGAGAGAGACACACAGCATGTGAAAGAGAGACAGAATGAGAGAGAGACACACAGCATGTGAGAGAGAGACAGCATGTGAGAGACACACACAGCATGTGAGAGAGAGAGACACACACAGCATGTGAGAGAGAGAGACACACACAGCATGTGAGAGAGACACACACAGCATGTGAGAGAGACACACACAGCATGTGAGAGAGAGAGATACACAGCGTGAGAGAGAGAGACACACACAGCATGTGAGAGAGAGACAGCATGTGAGAGAGACACACAGCATGTGAAAGAGAGACAGAATGAGAGAGAGACACACATGAGAGAGATACAGAGAGACAGGATGTCAGAGAGAGACATTACTTTACCATATTTGTAAAAAAAATATTGTATCAGTGTACTGTGTGAGGGCAGTGAAACACACACACACACACACACACACACACACACACACACACACACAACAAGAGGTAAATGGTGACAGGTGAGAGTAATTAATTAACGTCAAAATGGTAAATAAAGGAAGTAAATATAAAAAAGTAAAATAAAAACCAAACATAAAAGAAACAGATATTCATTAATAATATTAATAATGTTTGTGTTTTATTTCTGCAGCATGATGGGAAACCGTTCTGCCATAAACCCTGCTACGCCACACTGTACGGACCCAAAGGTAGGGTGTGTGTGTGTGTGTGTGTGTGTGTGTGTGTGTGTGTGTGTGTGTGTGTGTGTGTGTGTGTGTGTGTACCTCAGCACTTTAACACACTTCATTAGCACTGCAGTCTCAATAACACACACATCGTCCCACTCCTCCATATAACTTCACACTCATATCAGCTTTACAATTATTTTTATTTTATTCCTCTTACACCACAGCAGTTTACCATCGAGTACAGTTCTTTATTTATTAAAGTACAACACGTCATTCTGTAATTTACAGCTGCACTACTGTCAGAGCTGCTGTTCTGGAAAATTAATCAACACCTTCTGACCAATCAGGATCCAGAATTCAGCAGCACTGTGGTGTGAACAAGTTACACCCATGTTACAGCTCTGAGTGGAGTTTAGTGAATACAGTCAGTGTGTTGTAATGACTTTATTCTGTGTGTGTGTGTGTGTGTGTGTGTGTGTGTGTGTGTGTGTGTGTGTGTGTGTGTGTGTGTAGGTGTGAATATCGGTGGTGCTGGATCATATGTGTATGAAACACCGGTGACTGAGGCGCAGACCACCACCACCTCCACACCACCCAGAGCTGAGGAGAGGAAAACTACAGCGCCACCTAGAGGACCAGTGAAGGGTGAGAACTTCAGAGAACCAGTAAACCTGGGTTCCAGTACTGCAATAATATGCATTAATCTGTCTAATCCTGAAATATTATTATTAATGTATAAATGATAATAAAATTATTGAGGATTAATGTGATTATTTTCATTTCCTTCTGTCCAGCTGCCAGTTTCTCGTCGTTCTCTGGAGAGCCGAACATCTGTCCCCGCTGCAACAGAACCGTCTACTTCGGTAAGAAAAATCAGAGAGACTTATATTCTGTATGTCAGCATACAGAATATAATCTATGAGATATTGTAAAATCTAGTTTTAATACATCATGTAAATATTTCTCACATTCTCTCAACACCTAAATACACTTCATTCACATACAGAACACCAGAGGGCGCTACTGAGTGGCACACAGTTAATATTAAATATAACTTATAAAATCCACCATGTCAGAACCTGAGCCTCCAGACTGGTGAAAACCACGCCCACATGTTATGACATCATTAAACTGCTCTAACAGTAGTATAATCAATGATGATGTAATGGGGGAGTGGCCCAGAGGCCAGCTGGTTAGCTTGTGTATTAGTTTAACATAATCTGTGTGTGTGTGTGTGTGTGTGTGTGTGTGTGTGTGTGTGTGTGTGTGTGTTAGCGGAGAAGGTGATGTCCCTGGGTAAGGACTGGCACAGGCCGTGTCTGCGCTGTGAGAGGTGCAGTAAGACGCTCGCTCCAGGAGGTCACGCTGAGGTCAGGACTGAGTTTATAATCACCACATGATCACATGATCACATGACCACATGATGTCATCACTGTAATGCCATAACACATCATTTAGCACTGTTGTGTTTCAGCATGATGGCCAGCCGTACTGCCATAAGCCCTGCTACGCTGTCCTGTTTGGACCTAAAGGTACGTATACACACACACACACACACACACACACACACAAAGACACACACACACACACACACACACACACACACACACAAGGATGCGTTAAAAAACAGAACAGCAGATGGAGGATGTAACGTTCTGGACTTTACTACGTTTACCCCAAATCCCCCTCTCTGCTTCAGGACACAAAGACGCTAATGTGTGTGTGTGTGTGTGTGTGTGTGTGTGTGTGTGTGTGTGTGTGTGTGTGTGTGTGTGTGTTTAGGTGTGAACACTGGAGGGATGGGCAGCTACATCTATGAAGAACCAAACACCGAGCCTCAACCATGAATCCATCACACACACACACACACACACACACACACACACACACACACACACACACACACACACTACACAATTTATACTTTTATATATATGATGTAGTGTTCAGGTGAATTAAACACTGATGTCACTAATACAGTATTCTTATTCTCCTTATTATTATTCTTAATTATTATTATACAGTATTATTGTAAGTGTTAGTTATTTATTGTGAGTTTATTTATAAACACTGTATTAATTTCACATTTCCTGATGTTTCAAGGTTTACAAGGACAAAGTGTCAGGTTACTCACCAGCATTACGGGGACACTGGGGTTAATGAGGACACCTCAGAGGCCATATATGTTGTTTTCTGGCATAAATTAAGGCTCATATGAAGTTTTTAAAATGACCAAATAATGACCTTCCACACCATGATGTGTATAAATAAAAAATGTGACTGTAGATACCATGATATGTGTGTGTGTGTGTGTGTGTGTGTGTGTGTGTGTGTGTGTGTGTGCGTGTGTGTGTGTGTGAAGCGTCCTCTTAAACCAGGTAATGATTTGTGTGCAGGTCATTTAGCTACAGGTCAGAGTCAGAGCTCCACAAGCAGATTGCAATCAGTCCACAGATTGACATATATGACCGTTTCATTTGGGCTTGTAATCCATCACATGACCACATCTATGATCTGCACCTGTTTTCTGCTCAAAAGAAATAGACAAATGACCCTGACTTAAAGTGCACAGGAGACTCGACTCTCATTCAGTTCCAGTGGTGTTAGCATTGGTGTTAGCATGGTAGCGTAACAGCTATGATACTCTGAAAAGCATAAAAACATGTAGCATTGAATGAAATGCGTACGTTTATAAATCAACATTTCTCTCACTGTTATAAATATTAAAGTGGAAAACTCCACCAGTTTTAGTTTACTTTCAACCTAACAGGGTCACTTTCAAACACGATTCAGAAACAAACATGACCCAGGTGTGTTGGTGTTTATCATAAGACTGTTTAATATATAATATTGTTAAAATAAGTCTTAGTAATCATTAATGTCGTGAGAAGCCACAGCTCTGCACATGTTAGATGTCTCTCTTATCTGACACCCAGTTCAGGTCATGGAGCTTCCACTAATGATCTGAGCTTCTGTTTTACCTGACAGACTTTAGTTCTTTAGACATATACAGTATGATGTTGTTCTCATTTACTGATCTAAACAGCACACTTCTGTGTGTGTATCACTCCGTGTCATTACCTGTACATGTTTCAACACAAAAATATCAATTAAAATAAATGTCATTTCTTTTATTTGTTGGATCAGTGCTTATTTATTTATTGATTGATTGATTGATTGATTGTCCTTTATTCGTTTCAGATACAGTTCCTAAATCTTATTTACATAATTAAGTATACTCATTATATTATTTCATGATTATTTATCAATTGTATTTCAATGGAAACTCAGTGTTTACCTTTGATACGTTACGTTTCGTGAGCCAAAAGATAATAGAACTGAAATTGACGGCTTTTACAGAAAAACATTAACTGAAGGAGTTGCCCGAGGTTATCCGAGGCTAATTCTGTTTACTAATAAGCCATGGATGATGCTTTTTGGACATGATACCATGGTAATAATTTGGGGTTTTGGACACATGACATGGTACTCCCGTGGTATTCTTTAAAGTAGCTTGAAGTAAACACCATGGTATACTATACAAGTATCTTGGAGCATTGTGTAAATACAATGATATATAATTATATGATATATAGTTGGGACAGTATGAAAAAACAAAGAGTTTGAAAATCCATTTCACCCTTTAAATTGAAAACACATTATTAACATTATTATTTGATGTTTTACTTTGTGAATTTAGTTTACTTGTGCAGCTGAAAATATGCACTCATTCCAAATGTGATGACTGCAACACACTCCATCATCCAATTCAGCCATTATGCATTTCTTCAGCTGCACAACTGTACACGACCTTCATTGCCTTATTTTGTGCTTCATAATGCTCCACACATTCTCAATGGGAGACGGGTCAGGACTGAAGGCCATGCTCGCACCCGCACTCTCTGCTTACACAACCATCCGGGCAGAATGTGGTTTGGAGTTGTTCTGCTCTGGATGGCAGCATCTGTTGCTCCAAAATGTGTACATATCTTTCTGCATTAATGGAGCCCTCACAGATGTGCAGGTTCCTCATGCCATGAGCACTGACACGCCCCCATACCATGACAGACGCTGGCTATTGGACCTGATGCTGATAACAGCTCGGATGGTCCGTTTTCTCTTTGGCCCGGAGAACACGACGGCTGTTTTGTCCAAAAACTATTTGAAATGTCGACTCGTCGGACCACAAAACACCATTCCACTGTGCTACTGTCCATCTCAGATGAGACCGAGCCCAGAGAAGTGGGCGGAGCTTCTGGACAGTGTTGATGTACGGCTTCTGCTTTGCATAGTAAAGCCTTCACTTGTATCTGTGGATGCAGCGGTGAATGGTGATGACTGACAGGTTTACCAGAGTATTCCCGAGCCCATGTCAGGATCTCCATTACAGACTCATGAGGGTTTTTAAGACAGTGACGTCTGAGGGATCGGAGATCACGCGCATTCAGAAGTGGTTTTCGGCCACGCCCTTTATGCACCGAGATTTGACCGGATTCCTTGAATCTTTTAATTATATTGTGCACTGTAGAAGGTGAAATGCCCAAAATCCTACAGATTTGTCTTTGGGGAATGTTGTTCTCAAAGTGTTGGATCATTCTGTCAGCAGATTGGTGAGACTCGACCCATCCTTACTCTTGAAGGACTAGGCCTTTTTTGGAGGCTCCTTATATACTATGATGATTGTCACCTGTTTCACATCACCTTCTTATTTCAACTTCTCACATTGCTGTTAGTCCTAAATTGCCCCTGTCCCAACTTTTTTGGAACGTGTTGCATGCATCAATTTCAAAATAAACGTTTATCTTCAAAAAACTATGCAGTTGATTAACATCAAATACATCGTCTTTATATGTTTTTTGTTTAAATACAAGTCAAAGTACATTTACAAATCACTCCTCTTTGTTTTTATTAGCATTTTCCACACTGTCCCAACTTTTTGAGAATTGGGGTTGTATTTGTTCCCAGGTTGTGATGAATTAGGAGTTCGAGCGCAGATGATCGGGTGCACGAGTGCAGCTCAGGGTGGAACACGTTCTCTCACCAAGAGCTGTGATCTTCACACACATTTTACATCCAGATGTTTCTCACTATTGTTCTTATCATTTATCACCTGCACCATGTGCTGATTATACCCCATATACGGAGGTATGATGGGGATGTCTGGACTTTTTATCCATTTCCTGCTGCATTTCCTGTTTCAGACTCCTGCTCCGCTGCATCCTCATTCATTGTGTTTTAAATCTTACTCTCTCAGTTTTGACACCATGTGACTCGCTGAAAACGTGTTTCCACTGTCTGAATTGGATTTGTTTGAGGATCAGTGTTTACTTTGTGAAGCCTCTCTCGTCTCTGGCGCTGATCCGTCATCCCGTTATGTTTATCTGTATATTTCAGTGCTGTTCATTTCAGTCTTTTAGCTTTTTATTTATTTATTTTTAAATAAAGGATTGTGTGAATAGAGCAGAAAAATAAAGGACAAATGAAACTTAAAATTGTTCCTGTTTATGTATTTCAGTAACTACACAGTTTTCATTTTAAACATTTTTATTCATTATTTTTGTAACTAACTTTAATTAAATAAATGGAGCCACGCCTCTGTTTTGGTCAGACTCCACCCCCAGAATCCTGTAGAAGGCGGGTTCTTTCATTTTGGCAGCAGCAGTTTCAAGCACTGGTTGGGTTTTTTAGATTTTAAAGATTTTTATTTTTATATATTTTTATATATTTTATGTGTTTTTTGGTAGATTTTTTAAAAACTTTTTTATAGATTTGTAGATTTTTTACATATATTTTAGATTTTTAAAGATTTTTATAGTTTTTTAGGGTTTGTTATTATTATTATTATTATTATTATTATTATTATTAATATTATTATTATTATTATATTTAAAGTTTTGTTTAGATATTTTTAGGCTTTTTTTGTAGATTTTTTTTTTTTAGATATTTTAGATTCTTCATTTTCTTATTATTATATTTGTAGAATTTAGATATGTGTGTGATTTCTTTTCTTGATATTTTGTTGTGGGGGGGAAGATATTTTAGATTTTTTAACTTTTTTAACTATTGTCAGATTTTTAAAAACTTATTATTATTATTATTATTATTATTATTATTAAATATTATTATATTTGTAGAGGGATTTTTTTTAACATATTTTAGTTTTTTTTTTTTAGATATTTCTAGATTTTTCTTCTTTTTTAAAGATATTTTTAGATTTTTTTAGATTCTTCTTCTTCTTCTTTTTCTTCTTCTTCTGATTGTTATTATTGTTATTATATTTGTAGAATATTTTAGATATTTTTGTGATTTTTTTTTCTTGGTATTTTGTTGTGGGGGGGTAGATACTTTAGATTTTTAAAAAGGTTTTTTATTATTATTATTATTATTATTATTATTATTATTATTATTATTATTAAATATTTGTAATAATTTTTTTTTATTATTATTATTATTTTTTTTAGATTTTTAGATTAGATTTTTGTTTAGATTTACACCGGTGCTGCAGGAGGCCACTAACTGAGGGACGCAGAAGGTCAGATGGAGTCAGGCACAGGGAGTGTGTGGGGGCGGGGCAGGGGTGTGGTCAAGCACTGGTTGGGTTTTTTTAGATTTTAGATTTTATATATTTTTAAAGACATTAAAACATTTTTTTGAGATAGCTTTAATTGTTTTTTAACCTTTTTTAGATTTTTCTTTTTCTTTCTTTCTTTTTTTCTTAGATATGTTTAGATTTCTTTTCTTTACATGTTTAAGTGTTATGAGGGTGTTAGCAGGTCCTAGTCAGCAGGAGGGATCTGCAAAATAATAAAGATAGTTGGATGTTAAAACGGACTGGGAAGTGATCAGTATTTCCTCATTTAACCCATAAGTAGAGCGATCTGAGTTCCAGAACTCATTACTGATCCACTACAATCCCTGTACTCTAGACCATTATAGCATGTCTTAGCTCAGTGTAATTAAGTCTGTTCTATTCCAACTGTCTCACCTGGACCGTGTCCTGAAGTTCCTCCTTAAACCACCAGTGGTTCAGGATTTGCCTGAAAGTTGGGTGACATTTGAGGTCTTGTTGTAGGCACCACTTGATCAGTTCGCAGCACCCTCTGTGAGCAGTGATGAGGTTAAGATAGAAATTCAAACTCACAAAGTAAAATCAATCAGGAAAAGTCATGTTGGTGTGTTTTCTCACCGTTAGACAGATCAGGATGGAGCTACAGATACCCCTCAACAATCTCATTAAAGGCAGAGAGCTGGTAGATATGATGCAGAGGAGGAAAGTCGACATTCTGTGTGTCCAGGAGACCAGGTGGAAAGGGAGCAAGGCTAGAAGCATTGGAGCAGGGTTTAAACTGTTTTATCATGGGGTGGACAGGAAAAGAAATGGAGTAGGAGTGATCCTGAAGGAGGAGTTTGTGAAGAATGTTCTGGAGGTAAAGAGAGTGTCAGATAGGTTGATGAGTCTGAAGCTGGAAATTGAAGGTGTGATGTTGAATGTTGTTAGTGCTTGCGCTCCACAAGTAGGTTGTGAGCAAGAGGAGAAAGACAGATTCTGGAGCAAGCTTGAGGAAGTGATGCAGAGTGTTCCCAGAGGTGAGAGAGTGGTGATAGGGGCAGACTTTAATGGACATGTTGGTGAAGGGAATAGTGGGGATGAGGAAGTGATGGGCAGGTTTGGTCTTCAGGTAAGGAACCCAGAAGGACAGAGGTTGGTAGACTTTGCTAAAAGTATGGAGATGGCTGTGGTGAACACGTACTTTCAGAAGAGGCAGGAACACAGGGTGACATATAAGAGTGGTGGCAGGAGCACACAGGTGGACTATATCTTATGTAGATACTGTAATCTGTTGGAGATTAGCGATTGCAAAGTAGTGGTAGGAGAGAGTGTAGCTAGACAGCATAGGATGGTGGTGTGTAAGATGACTCTGGTGGTGAGGAAGATGAAGAGAGCAAAGGCAGAGCAGAAGACAAAGTGGTGGAAGTTGGAAAAGGAAGAGTGCTGTGCAGTTTTCAGGGAGGAGTTGAGACAGGCTTTAGGCGGTCAGGAGGTGCTTCCAGATGACTGGACTACTACAGCCAAAGTGATCAGGGAGACAGGTAGGAAGGTGCTAGGTGTGTCATCTGGAAGGAGGAAAGAAGACAAGGAGACTTGGTGGTGGAATGAGGAAGTTCAGGAAAGTATCCAGAGGAAGAGATTAGCTAGGAAGAAGTGGGACAGTGAGAGGACGGAGGAAAGTAGACAGGAATATAGGGAGATGCAGCATGAGGTTAAGATAAAGGTGGCAAAGGCCAAACAGAAAGCTTATGAGGACATGTATGCAAGGTTAGATAGTAAGGAAGGTGAGAGGGATTTGTATCGGTTGGTGAGGCAGAGGGATAGAGATGGTAAGGATGTGCAGCAGGTTAGAGTGATTAAAGATAGAGATGGAAATGTGTCGACAGGTGACAGGAGGGTGAGGGAAAGATGGAAGGAGTACTTTGAGGAACTGATGAATGAGGAAAATGACAGAGAGAGAAGAGTAGTAGAGGCAAATATTGTTGAGCAGGAAGTAGAAAGGATTAGCAAGGGTGAAGTTAGGAGAGCTTTGAAGAGGATGCAGAGAGGAGAGGCGGTTGGTCCTGATGACATTCCAGTGGAGGTATGGAAGTGTCTAGGAGAGATGGCAGTAGAGTTTTTAACTAGGTTGTTCAATGAGGTCTTAGAGAGTGAGAGGATGCCTGAGGAATGGAGGAGAAGTGTTTTGGTGCCGATTTTTAAGAACAAGGGAGATGTGCAGAGTTGTGGAAACTACAGAGGTATTAAACTGATGAGCCATACAATGAAGTTGTGGGAAAGAGTAGTGGAAGCAAGGCTAAGGGGAGAAGTGAGCATTTGTGAGCAGCAGTATGGTTTCATGCCAAGAAAGAGCACTACAGATGCAATATTTGCTTTGAGAATGTTGATGGAGAAGTACAGAGAGGGTCAGAAAGAGCTGCATTGTGTCTTTGTAGATTTAGAGAAAGCGTATGACAGGGTGCCAAGAGAGGAGCTGTGGTATTGTATGAGGAGGTCTGGAGTGGCAGAGAAGTATGTTAGAGTGGTGCAGGATATGTATGAGAGCAGTAGGACAGTGGTAAGGTGTGCGGTAGGTGTGACAGAGGAGTTCACGGTGAAGGTGGGACCGCATCAAGGATCGGCTCTGAGCCCCTTCTTGTTTGCGGTGGTGATGGACAGGCTGACAGATGAGGTCAGACAGGAATCTCCATGGACTATGATGTTTGCGGATGACATTGTGATCTGTAGTGAGAGCAGGGAGCAGGTGGAGGAAACTCTAGAGAGGTGGAGGTTTGCTCTGGAGAGAAGAGGAATGAAGGTTAGTCGCAGCAAGACAGAATACATGTGTGTGAATGAGAGGGATCCAAGTGGAACAGTGAGGTTACAGGGAGAAGAGATAAAGAAGGGGCAGGATTTTAAGTACTTAGGGTCAACAGTCCAGAACAACGGGGAGTGTGGAAAAGAGGTGAAGAAGCGTGTGCAGGCAGGTTGGAATGGGTGGAGAAAAGTGTCAGGTCTGTTGTGTGATAAAAGAGTACCAGCAAGAATGAAAGGAAAGGTGTACAGGACAGTAGTGAGACCAGCGATGTTGTATGGTTTGGAGACAGTTGCACTGAGGAAAAGACAGGAGGAAGAGTTAGAGGTAGCAGAGCTGAAGATGTTGAGGATCTCTTTGGGAGTGACGAGGATGGATAGGATCAGGAATGAGTACATCAGGGGGACAGCACATGTGAGATGTTTTGGAGACAAAGTTAGAGAGGCCAGGTTGAGATGGTTTGGACATGTTCAGAGGAGGGAGAGTGAATATATCGGTAAAAGGATGCTGAGGTTAGAGCTGCCAGGCAGGAGGTCGAGAGGAAGACCAAAGAGGAGGTTTATGGATGTAGTGAAGGAGGACATGAAGGTAGTTGGTCTGAGAGAAGAGGATGCAGGGGATAGGGCTAGATGGAGGCAGTGATTCACTGTGGCGACCCCTGAAGGGAACAGCCGAAAGGAAAAGAAGATCTATTAGTATTCTATTCAGTTTTTTGTCTTTTATTTTATTTCTCTTGTGTTTACACTACCCTCCCCTTGTACTTGCTTTGGCAATACAAATGTACAATTGTTTGTCAACAATAAAGCACATAAAAACTGAAAACTGAGTCGGGGCCGTGGCAGCTCTCTGTCTCCCTCTGGTGGTGAGTCGGGGCCGTGGCAGGCTGCCCTTTACAGATCATCCAGTTACTGATGTGTAAACAGTCAGCTGATGGCTGGCAGACCAGCTGGTTAGCTTGTGTATTAGTGTAACATAGTGTGTGTGTGTGTGTGTGTGTGTGTGTGTGTGTGAGCAAAGAAGGCTGTGAAAAATTGTCTTTATTGTTGGTTTATCAAAAAAAAAAATCTTTGTTAAATATAGGTGTGCAATAATTATTGGCACCCTTTTAGTCAATACTTTGTGCTGCCTCCCTTTGCCAAGATAACAGCTCTGAGTCTTCTCCTATAATGCCTGATGAGGTTGGAGAATACATGGCAAGGGATCTGAGACCATTCCTCCATACAGAATCTCTCCAGATCCTTCACATTTCGAGGTCCACGCTGGTGGACTCTCCTCTTCAGTTCACCCCACAGGTTTTCTATGGGTTTCAGGTCAGGGGACTGGGATGGCCAGGGCAGGACCTTGATTTTGTGGTCAGTAAACCATTTTTGTGTTGATTTTGATGTATGTTTTGGATCATTGTCCTGCTGGAAGATCCGACCACGGCCCATTTGAAGTTTTCTGGCAGAGGCAGTCAGGTTTTCATTTAATATCTGTTGATATTTGATAGAGTCCATGATGCCATGTATCCTAACAAAATGTCCAGGTCCTCTGGCAGAAAAACATTAAAGATCCTCCACCATATTTAACCGTGAGCATGTCTTTTCACATTGTCTTTTGCTCTAAATGCTAAAGAAAAATCGTACGAGGAATTAAATTTAGAATCCTAAAGTTTGTCTTGATTAGAAATAAGTAGAAATATCTTTAAATGATGACTAAAAGGCAGGACGTGTAAAGAAGAACGTCACTTCCGTCATCAGTATGAGGTTTACGGACGTATGACAGCGCAGTGGTTTATGGGTAGTGTAGTCGGCTGACACTGTGGAGAGTGATGGCGGCCGCGGTGTTGTTAGCGGTGGTGTTGGGCGGCGGAATGATCCTCATCGCCCGGAGAATGTTCTCCAGGAGCAGGGCTGTTCTCCGCTTCCCCGCCGGTACGATGCGCGGGAAAACGGTCATCGTGACGGGCGCGAGCAGCGGGATCGGTAAGGCCACGGCGGCTGAGCTGTTCCGGCTGCACGCGCGGGTCATCATGGCGTGTCGGGACCGCGCGAGAGCCGAACAGGCGGCCGCAGAAATTCGCGCATGCGCGGGAACCTGTGACGGCGAGCTGGTCATCAAGCACGTGGACCTGACGTCACTGAGATCCGTGCGCGCGTTCTGCCAGGAAGTCATCCAGGTGTGTGTGTGTGTGTGTGTGTGTGGCGGGAATCTGTGCTAGCTGTAATTACAGTGTATTATTATTATTATTATTATTATTATTATTATTATTATTATTATAAAGTATTATTTTACTATTTTACCAACACATCTGAGGTAAATGCTGATGTTCCGGATGGTTCCGTCTCATTTCCACTCTCACTGGCCCTGTTCACATACACAGTATAAAACACCTAACATCTACATGCTAATGGCTAAATCATCAGTCTTTATCAAGTTTCCTTTTCAACGTATTATATTTATTATTATACATATTATACCAGTGGGTGGAGCTAGAACTTTCCTATTGTGTATTATTGTGTTATATTAAAGACCTAACCACACCCATTTCTGTTGTGTGTGTGTGTGTGTGTGTGTGTGTAGGAGGAGCCGAAGCTCGACGTGCTGATTAACAACGCGGGTGTGTTCCGCTGCCCGTACTCTAAAACAGAGGACGGCTTTGAGATGCAGTTGGGTGTGAACCATCTGGCTCACTTCCTGTTAACCCACCTGCTGACAGAGCTGATGGTACGTTCCGCCCCGAGTCGCATCCTCGTCGTCTCCTCCAAACTTTACAAATACGGCAGCATCCGATTCGACGACGTGAACAGCGAGCGCAACTACGACCCCGCCTTCTGCTACAGCCAGAGTAAACTAGCTAACCTGCTGTACACGCGTGAGTTAGCGAGGAGACTGGAGGGGCGGGGCGTGATGGTGAACTCCCTCTCTCCTGGGATGGTCAGGACCAACCTGGGCCGCCATGTCCGCGTCCCCCTCCTGCTGAAGCCCCTCTTCTTTCTGGGGTTATGGCTGTTCTTTAAGAGTCCAGAAGAGGGAGCTGAGACGCCGCTGTACCTCGCCTGCTCTCCTGATGTGGCTAATGTGACGGGGAAGTTCTTCTCTAACTGCCAGGAGGAAGTGCTCCTGCCTGTAGCGACGGACGATGACACGGCAAAGCGGCTATGGGACCTGAGTGAGACCATGGTCGGGATGAAGAGCTGAGCTGGATCTCACTGGTTAAATATGTTGATGATTCTAACAAAACAACTGTAAATTATGAGTAAATATGTGTAAAGACGTTCCGTGTGGTGTGTACGCTACGTCCTTCTACACGTGTGCATTCAGAACGTTTGTGATGTTAAAGCAGTGCTCCATTCTGACGTGATCATTCATCTAGACTTTGATTTACAGTGTTGGGGTTCAGAACAGATCGGTGTAAAGAACTGAATTTTTATTAAGTTGTCTAATTTACAAACCTACAAGTGACAGGAAGTGTCCTGAGGTAGCGCTGAACGCATGACGCAGCACTGCTCTTGAACTTGACCCACATTTACAGATAAACCTGCTGGTGGTCTTGTGTCCAGTTTCCCTCTCAGAACATCTCTGAGGAGTGAAGTGTCCATCAGTCTGTCTCTTCACGACTGAAGACTCTACAGATGGCTGTCGAAGTGCTCATCAGCTCCATCACTTCAGAATGTACTGCACCGTGTGTTGTGCTAAGAGCTAAGAGCAGTGTGTGATCGGCGCCCCCCGGTGGCTCTGTGTGGGTGTGTGGCTGCAGATCTTTCAGAAACACTGAATATTAATAAAATTATTGTGATGATGGATGTGACTGATAGATTGGAATGACATCCCATAATACTAAACTCTACTGCAATGAGAGAGAGAGACAGAGGGGGGGACAGACAGACAGATATGAAAGAGAGACAGTGCCAGTGCAGTTGTTGTGCTTTATTAAAGAGAGAGACAGAAAGACAGACAGATATAGAGTGAGAGAGACAGAGTCGGTCTGAGAGAGAGAGACAGACAGCGAGCGAGACAGAGGCAATGCAGTTGTGCTTTATTAGAGAGAGTGAGACAGGCAAAGAGAGAGTGAGATAGACTCAGTGTAGTAGTAGTTGTGCTTTGTTAGAGAGAGTGAGGCAGGTGGGGAGAGAGTGAGACAGGTGGAGAGAGTGAGACAGCTCTGGTGCAGTAGTAGTAGTAGTAGTTGCGCTTTATTAGAGAGAGTGAGACAGGCAGAGAGAGAGTGAGACAGCTCTGGTGCAGTATTAGTAGTAGTTGTGCTTTATTAGAGAGAGTGAGACAGGTGGAGAGAGAGTGAGACAGCTCTGGTGCAGTAGTAGTAGTAGTTGTGCTTTA
This sequence comes from Cranoglanis bouderius, assembly GCA_023630585.1. Classification (NCBI taxonomy): domain Eukaryota; kingdom Metazoa; phylum Chordata; class Actinopteri; order Siluriformes; family Cranoglanididae; genus Cranoglanis; species Cranoglanis bouderius. The sequence continues at coordinate 23,137,106 of CM042547.1, forward strand.
TTAGAGAGAGTGAGACAGGTGGAGAGAGTGAGACAGCTCTGGTGCAGTAGTAGTAGTAGTAGTAGTAGTAGTTGTGCTTTATTAGAGAGAGTGAGACAGGCGGAGAGAGAGTGAGACAGTTCTGGTGCAGTAGTAGTAGTTGTGCATTATTAGAGAGAGTGAGACAGGCAGAGAGAGAGTGAGACAGCTCTGATGCAGTAGTAGTAGTAGTAGTAGTAGTAGTAGTAGTAGTAGTAGTTGTGCTTTATTAGAGAGAGTGAGACAGGTGGAGAGAGAGTGAGACAGCTCTGGTGCAGTAGTAGTAGTAGTAGTTGTGCTTTATTAGAGAGAGTGAGACAGACGGAGAGATAGAGTGAGACAGCTCTGGTGCAGTAGTAGTAGTAGTAGTTGTGCTTTATTAGAGAGAGTGAGACAGGCGGAGAGAGAGTGAGACAGCTCTGGTGCAGTAGTAGTAGTAGTAGTAGTTGTGCTTTATTAGAGAGAGTGAGACAGGCGGAGAGAGTGAGACAGCTCTGGTGCAGTAGTAGTAGTAGTATTTGTGCTTTATTAGAGAGAGTGAGACAGGTGGAGAGAGAGTGAGACAGCTCTGGTGCAGTAGTAGTAGTAGTAGTTGTGCTTTATTAGAGAGAGTGAGACAGGCGGAGAGAGAGTGAGACAGCTCTGGTGCAGTAGTAGTAGTAGTAGTTGTGCTTTATTAGAGAGAGTGAGACAGGCGGAGAGAGAGTGAGACAGCTCTGGTGCAGTAGTAGTAGTAGTAGTTGTGCTTTATTAGAGAGAGTGAGACAGGCGGAGAGAGTGAGACAGCTCTGGTGCAGTAGTAGTAGTAGTAGTAGTAGTTGTGCTTTATTAGAGAGAGTGAGACAGCTCTGGTGCAGTAGTAGTAGTAGTAGTTGTGCTTTATTAGAGAGAGTGAGACAGGCGGAGAGAGTGAGACAGCTCTGGTGCAGTAGTAGTAGTAGTAGTTGTGCTTTATTAGAGAAGGTAAACAGAGTAAAGGGGATCAGGAGCTCATGCTTGACGGTGTGTCTGATTACAGGGGAACAGAAACAGCGGAGTGTCAGTGAGGTAGAGGAGCTGAAACACAGAGAGAAGAATCCGATCCGAAATTCAACACCAAAATAAACCTGTACATCAGCCAATCGGAGGAGCAGGAGGCGTGGCCCTGAAACGCTGTTAAAGCTAAACGCTAGAACACACACTCTGTTCCTAGTGGAGTGTTCACACAATGTGTATTCTCAGTGTGTGTGTATTACATAATGCACTGTGAACAGGGTGTGTGTCTGTGCCAGGATTTAGTGCTAATCTCATGTGCTAAGTGCTAATTAGCCCATTAGCTAGCAGGCTACATTAGCACAAAGCTCTTCCTATCCATTGCTAGCGTTCGGGACACAGCCAATGATTTGTAGGTTCTCAATTTGAGGCTTTTTATTGTTATTGAGCAGTGGGAGGGGCTTCTACAGACACGATTATTCTCTCTGTAATCAGAGTTTCATTCATCACTGATTTACTGAACAATAAAAACAGCTACGGGGTAAAATAGAATTTCACTTTCACTGTCAAAATTAGCATGTGGTCTCCAACCTTCTCTGTGCTGTAAAGCTTTTCGTAATCTCAAACCTCACACCTCACCTCACCACACCTCACCACACCACACCTCACCTCACCACACCTCACCACACCTCACCTCACCACACCACACCTCACCACCTCACAGCACCTCACACCACACCTCACCACACCACACCACACCTCACCACACCTCACCACCTCACCACAACACACCTCACCACCTCACACCACACCTCACCACACCACCTCACCACACCTCACACCGTGTATCAAATCACAATTTCCAAAATCCAAAAAAACTAAACAAAAATTATTTTTTTCAAAGAAACCTAGATAGAACTGACTGTAAAAGTGCAGTGGGTGGAGCTGGACCTGCCCCGACTCCTCCTGTAACCCTCACCCCTAACTCTGATCCATAGGACAATCTGCAACATGGAGCAACACACTTATCCAGCCCGAAAGTTGTCTCCACCCCCTGGATTTTTATTTTGACTCCACCCAGCTGGGAGGAGCTGACTCAGGTCTGACTCCACCCCCTAGTTCTGCAGTACTTGAAAAAACCTTGTAAAGAAATAAGCAGCGTTCACAAGCATTAAATCTGCTGTGGAAACGTCCAAGCTTCATATCGACCACTGAACATCATCATGACTTCATCTCCACTGTAGAAAAACAACACTGAGCAGAAACACAGAGAGAACGCACAGTCGGGTCGGAAAAAAGTCTGAGTGCACCACCGAGAGGCGTTCTGATTGGATAATATCACACGGGCGTCGGTCTGAAACGCTCGCTGATGGACATTTTGCACCAAGCAGAGAAATGATGTCATGAAGATTGGTGTATCGGCATGCAAACAAGTCGTTGGTTGGTTCTGGATGTGTTATAGACACCCCTTCAATGGCTCTTCACTCCTCAAGGGCTCTTCACTCCTGACAGTTACAGCAATGCGTTTCCTTCTGCCTGGTTTCCATGGGCGGGGCTAGGGGGTGGAGTTACACAGTAAAGTGTTTCGGCATTATGCTACTTAACTTCATAACTGATGAAGTTCTCATTTTATCTCAGAACTCTGATATCCGTGTTGGGCCTCGTTTATCACGTATACCAACAAAAACGGTTCATAAAAGCATTTACACAAGAAACGTGGTGTTGCAACAGTTACACACCAAGTTAATGAACATTTCCTGAAACTCACCTCATATTAAAGAAAGCGATTCCAAAACAAATGTATAAATTAATACAAATAATACGAGCCATTCGTTTAGGACAAAAGTAATGACACCCTATAGAAGGAAGAAGTATTAGTGTTAGCCGACGCGCTGCAGTGGCTGAGCTGCATTAATGGAATATTTAGCACACTCTGCACTTAGGAGGCGCTCTTCACCATTTAGTCACCGTTTAGTCACAGTTTTGTCGTGTGGGCGTGGTAAATTAGCTGTGTTGTAAACATGTTTCGTAACTTCAAATTCGTAATTTACGGCTGATTGTTGTTTATCGACGTACACGCACGCGTACGAACATGGTCAGCGAAGGTTTTGTAAATCTGGTGGGAATATTTAGTCGGGTTTTGCCACGAAGACATTTACACACAACTTTACTAAAAGACTGATAAATCTTTTTTATCAGTGTAGCCCTAGTTTTAATAACATAATTCCAAAATCGTGCGTTCTGATTGGCTGAAATCAGTAGAAACAACAATACGTATCACACAGAGTATAACGGTTCTCAGTAGCGCACTCAGACACGTGGCCCAGACTGAATAAAGTGAAATCAGGTCCTCAGATGATCAGAATAAAGTGGAGCAGAGCTCTGCTGAGGTCCTCCTCATAAAGTAAACATTTTTTCTGTGTTGAATAAGGTTTCCAGTGTATTTGAGGAACCTCACAGGGTCCTCAGTTGAGCAGAGTGCCATAGAGCTGAGCTTTTGTTAGGCTGTCCTTCCTTGTCAGGCCCAGCGTGGTGAACGTTTGGTACTGTGATGCTGCCTGATTCTGAGGAGAACTCGATTCCTGAGGAGAGGCGCTGATCCGGTCCGGCTGAAACGACTGCAGCTCAGCACCAATTTCCATGGATCCGATTTCCAGTGACTCATTGGAGCTGTTGGGACTCACATCCACCTCCTCGTCCTCATATTCTTGCTCGAGTCCAGCCACCTGCTGCTCCACCTCCTGGTTCTCGTCCTCTGTGCTGTACAAGTGTGTATTCCGGAGATCAGCACTGGAGAATGGATCCAGCAGGGTGGCGCCGTGGTGCCGATAGGCGTCACTTCCCTCCTGGAAGCTGCTGTAGAGGGGGCCAAGTCGGATCTTGGCGGGTCGGACAGAGAAGTGCTGCTCGGAGAAGCTGTATGGTGAAGCGCGTCCGGTGCTGCAGAACGAGTGAGCGCTGACATCCTCTACACTCAACCGCCTCCATCGACCAATCAGCGCTTCCTGCTCCTCCTCTGGCTCCTCCTCCTCTTCTGGCACCAGAGCACTGCCCCGCCGACTGTCACCGTAGTTGACGCTGGGTGAGGTGGACGGTGGGAGGGGCTCGTACGGCTCACTGTAGCATGACATCGCGCCACTGTAGAGAGGAGAGCCGCCATTTTGGTAAGTGTGAGAAGCACTGAAGGCGCTCGGACTTTCTCTTTCCCAGGAATCGTCACTTTTATGCTCATACTCAACACCGTCTCGCCACTCCATGTAGATCCCATGGTGCTGAGGCGAGGAGGTGGTGCTGTAAGGAGGCTCGGCCCCTTTTTCTTCAGACCCACCCCCACTGAAACTGGAGTAAGAGCTGGAGGCTCCGCCCACAGAGGTGTTAAAATGAGGGAAGCGGTGCAGGTCAACACTGGGCCTGCGCTCGCGCCGCCGCTCGTCTGGGCAGTAAAGCGCTGTGTCACTGCTGTAAACATCACACTTAGCCACGCCCCTCAAACCCAGACCCAGACGCTCGTCTCCGCTCACAGGTGTGCCAATCAGGAAGCCCGGGTGCTCGTGAGGCTCGTGGAGCTCGTGACGTGTTGGACTCGGGGAACGTGACGCTTCCTCTGGTTTCTCCAAAACGTTTGCCATGACAGAGGAGGGAATGGGGTCGGAATACGGCGAGCGACAGATCGGTGAGGAATCCTCAATGTGCAGACTCAGACGCTCCAGAAAGTCTGCTGGCAACTGAGAGAGAGAAGAAAAAACATATTGCTTTACATTTAAATGATCTCCTAATGATACTGTTGTTTTCATCAAATAAGTAATAACGCTGTGTAGAAAAGAAACATCTTGGGCCCTGAGGCATTGATCCATTATTACACCGCTCACCAGCGTTCATCTGTTTCCATGGCAACAGCAGCAGAGTAAACCATATGTAATTATTTAGCGGGACATTTCAGGCTAATTACAGTGTTCGATAATAAGCACCGAAGTCTGAAGTGTGTGTTTTTTCAGCAGCAGGAGAATAAAAGAGAAGGGTTTGTACGATCGGGAGGAACACGGAGGAACACGGAGGAACACGAAGGAACATGGAGGAACACGAAGGAACACGGAGGAACACGAAGGAACACGTTTTTGATAATAAAACTGAATAAATCTGAATAAATTTGCCTGATGCTGCGTCCCAACCCACCCACCACTGCCCTAAAATAAAGTAGTGTCGCAATAAAGTAGTGTCACATTGCTTTATTGCGCTATTTAGGGTAGCAGAGCGTCCCTAACTGTGTGTGTGTGTGTGTGTGTGTGTGTGTGTGTGTGTGTGTGTGTGTGTGTGTGTGTGTGTGTGTGTGTGTGTGTGTGATAATCAACCCACCTCAGAGAGCTGAGCTCTGTACTGAGACTGATTACACTGCAGGAGCTGAGCTGCCAGGTTGCAGTCCTTCCTGTATAAATCCTACACACAACACACAGGAAGTTACACACATCTCTCACACACATACACTTACACACACACACACACACACACCCCCACATACACACACACACACTTACACTTACACACTTACATACTCTGCAGCTGGGGTATAATTGAGAAATGCAGAAAAAATGCACAACGGATAACACACACACATGTAAGTGCCCCTTATTATTATTATTATTATTATTCTTTCTTCTTCTTTTCATTTTCCGCTGTTCCCTTCAGGGGTCGCCACAGCGAATCATCTGCCTCCATCTAGCCCTATCCCCTGCTTCCTCTTCTCTCAGACCAACTACCTTCATGTCCTCCTTCACTACATCCATAAACCTCCTCTTTGGTCTTCCTCTCGGCCTCCTGCCCGGCAGCTCTAACCTCGGCATCCTTTTACCGATATGTTCACTCTCCCTCCTCTGAACATGTCCAAACCATCTCAACCTGGCCTCTCTAACTTTGTCTCCAAAACATCTCACATGTGCTGTCCCCCTGATGTACTCATTCCTGATCCTATCCATTCTCGTCACTCCCAAAAAGATCCTCAACATCTTCAGCTCTGCTACCTCTAACTCTTCCTCCTGTCTTTTCCTCAGTGCAACTGTCTCCAAACCATACAACATCACTGGTCTCACTACTGTCCTGTACACCTTTCCTTTCATTCTTGCTGGTACTCTTTTATCACACAACAGACCTGACACTTTTCTCCACCCATTCCAACCTGCCTGCACACGCTTCTTCACCTCTTTTCCACACTCCCCGTTGCTCTGGACTGTTGACCCTAAGTACTTAAAATCCTGCACCTTCTTTATCTCCTCTCCCTGTAACCTCGCTGTTCCACTTGGATCCCTCTCATTCACACACATGTATTCTGTCTTGCTGCGACTAACCTTCATTCCTCTTCTCTCCAGAGCAAGCCTCCACCTCTCTAGAGCTTCCTCCACCTGCTCCCTGCTCTCACTACAGATCACAATGTCATCCGCAAACATCATAGTCCATGGAGATTCCTGTCTGACCTCATCTGTCAGCCTGTCCATCACCACCGCAAACAAGAAGGGGCTCAGAGCCGATCCTTGATGCGGTCCCACCTTCACCGTGAACTCCTCTGTCACACCTACCGCACACCTTACCACTGTCCTACTGCTCTCATACATATCCTGCACCACTCTAACATACTTCTCTGCCACTCCAGACCTCCTCATACAATACCACAGCTCCTCTCTTGGCACCCTGTCATACGCTTTCTCTAAATTTACAAAGACACAATGCAGCTCTTTCTGACCCTCTCTGTACTTCTCCATCAACATTCTCAAAGCAAATATTGCATCTGTAGTGCTCTTTCTTGGCATGAAACCATACTGCTGCTCACAAATGCTCACTTCTCCCCTTAGCCTTGCTTCCACTACTCTTTCCCACAACTTCATTGTATGGCTCATCAGCTTAATAGCTCTGTAGTTTCCACAACTCTGCACATCTCCCTTGTTCTTAAAAATCGGCACCAAAACACTTCTCCTCCATTCCTCAGGCATCCTCTCACTCTCTAAGACCTCGTTGAACAACCTAGTTAAAAACTCTACTGCCATCTCTCCTAGACACTTCCATACCTCCACTGGTATGTCATCAGGACCAACTGCCTTTCCTCTCTTCATCCTCTTCAAAGCTCTCCTCACTTCACCCTTGCTAATCCTTTCTACTTCCTGCTCAACAATATTTGCCTCTACTACTCTTCTCTCTCTGTCATTTTCCTCATTCATCAGTTCCTCAAAGTACTCCTTCCATCTTTCCCTCACCCTCCTGTCACCTGTCAACACATTTCCATCTCTAACTTTAATCACTCTAACCTGCTGCACATCCTTACCATCTCTATCCCTCTGCCTCGCCAACCGATACAAATCCCTCTCACCTTCCTTACTATCTAACCTTGCATACATGTCCTCATAAGCTTTCTGTTTGGCCTTTGCCACCTCTATCTTAACCTCATGCTGCATCTCCCTATATTCCTGTCTACTTTCCTCCATCCTCTCACTGTCCCACTTCTTCCTAGCTAACCTCTTCTTCTGGATAGTCTCCTGAACTTCCTCATTCCACCACCAAGTCTCCTTGTCTTCTTTCCTCCTTCCAGATGACACACCTAGCACCTTCCTACCTGTCTCCCTGATCACTTTGGCTGTAGTAGTCCAGTCATCTGGAAGCACCTCCTGACCACCTAAAGCCTGTCTCAACTCCTCCCTGAAAACCGCACAGCACTCTTCCTTTTCCAACTTCCACCACTTTGTCTTCTGCTCTGCCTTTGCTCTCTCATCTTGCTCACCACCAGAGTCATCTTACACACCACCATCCTATACCGTCTAGCTACACTCTCTCCTACCACTACTTTGCAATCGCTAATCTCCATCAGATTACAGTGTCTACATAAGATATAGTCCACCTGTGTGCTCCTGCCACCACTCTTATATGTCACCCTGTGTTCCTGCCTCTTCTGAAAGTACGTGTTCACCACAGCCATCTCCATACTTTTAGCAAGGTCTACCAACCTCTGTCCTTCTGGGTTCCTTACCTGAAGACCAAACCTGCCCATCACTTCCTCATCCCCACTATTCTCTTCACCAACATGTCCATTAAAGTCTGCCCCTATCACCACTCTCTCACCTCTGGGAACACTCTGCATCACTTCCTCAAGCTCGCTCCAGAATCTGTCTTTCTCCTCTTGTTCACAACCTACTTGTGGAGCGTAAGCACTAACAACATTCAACATCACACTTTCAATTTCCAGCTTCAGACTCATCAACCTATCTGACACTCTCTTTACCTCCAGAACATTCTTCACAAACTCCTCCTTCAGGATCACTCCTACTCCATTTCTCTTCCTGTCCACACCATGATAAAACAGTTTAAAACCTGCTCCAATGCTTCTAGCCTTGCTCCCTTTCCACCTGGTCTCCTGGACACACAGAATGTCGACTTTCCTCCTCTGCATCATATCTACCAGCTCTCTGCCTTTACCTGTCATCATACCAACATTCAAAGTCCCTACTTTCAGTCCTAAACTCCTGCCTTTCATCTTCTCTCTCTGCCTACGGACACGCCTTCCTCCTCTAACACACCTTTCTCCTCTCCTTCTTCGACCAACAGTAGCCCAATTTCCACCTGTGCCCTGTAGGTCAACGGCACCGATGGCGGTCGTTGTTAACCCGGGCCCCGACCGATCCGGTATGGAAGTCATGTTAGTGATTCGCATATTGAATTTGGCAAAAGTTTTACGTCGGATGCCCTTCCTGACACAACCCTCTCTATTTATCCGGGCTTGGGACCGGCACAAAAAGTACACTGGCTTGTGACCTCCTGTGGCTAGATTTATTATTATTATTATTATTATTATTATTATTATTATTATTATTATTATTATTAATATTATTAGTAGTAGTAGTAGTCATTTGGTGGCTGGTTGTGATATTAGATGGGAGGACACCAACACATTATATCCCAAGGTCTCATTCATCATCCTCATCATCATCATCATCATCATCATCATAAAAATCTGTAGGTTGCTCTGGATTGGGGTGTTTGTTAAATGCTGTAAATGTAAATAATATTGGAGCACATTATTACACTTGTTACAGTTAGCCCACAGCCTGACTTCATATTTTTATTCTACCTTCTTCTTCTTCTGGCTAAGGTGTCTCTGGCAGCCCATAGAACCGTCTGGTAAAAGGTTGTGAAATTTGGCACACTGATTGGGGAGGGTCTGAGGAACAGTCTCACCAAAGCTGGGCCTAATTTGCAAGTATGTTTATGGTCATAAGTTTTGAACTGCGTGTCCAAAATTTAAAAGCCAGGCATCCCTGGAGTCCCTGGGTCGAGACAAGTTCAAATGGTGTTCAGTGGTAGCTCAGTGGTTAAGATGCTGGGTTATTGATCAGAAGGTCATGAGTTCAAACCCTAGCACTGCCAAGCTGCCACTGTTGGGCCCCTGAGCAAGGCCCTTAACCCTCAACTGCTCAGATGTATAAATGAGATAAATGTAAGTCGCTCTGGATAAGGGGGTCTGCCAAATGCCATAAATGTAAATGATGTCTGCTATGACAGCAGCTGCAATGTCACTCTGCTGGCCATTTGTTCATCTAGACCTTTCTTCCTACAGTCGGAGGATTCCACCACTGTCCGAGGTCAAAACACACACATCATGAGTGAAACTACAAATCACTCCTGAATCCCTTTTCCTAAAGTCATGGCTCTGCTTTGAACAGCGTGTCTGTGAATGTGCAGCTCACCAAGGCTGGGTGCTTGGCCCCCGAAATGCAGCTTTAATTCTGTGCGTTTTTATTACTGGTGCTGTTGGACTCAGTTTTTTAAAAATCCAAAAGAAACCTATTTAAAACATTTGTTACATTACCACAAATAAGACAACGTGGCTTGAAAAAAGTGCAACTTTATACTGTTTATTTTCCTTAAAGGACCCAATGATATGAGTCTCCAATGGTAGTAGTAGCAGTGGTATTATTATTATTATTATTATTATTATTATTAGTTGTAGTAATAGTAATAGTAGTAGTCATTGAGATTAACAATGTCACATGATGCTGATCTGAATGACTCAGTAGATCTCAGTAGAAAAATAATCAACAACAAGGATCGTCAGTAAGTGTAATATCATGCCATAACAAGCAGGTTTATGTAGCTAACGCAGGAGAGAACTGTTTCCCACTGACCTCACTGACCACAATGAACAAACCGGTAAACAAACACTGGCTAAAATTATTTACATTAATGATATTCATTATTTGGAGGAGTAACATTTGATTTATCCACTTAGTTTTTAGCTACTGTTAGCTAATAATACTGCATTCAGAATACTAGTTATGCTAGTTAATGCTAGCATGGCTTTTTTTTATATAGCTTGCTTGACAAATAAATGTTGCTTAGCTGAGTGTGGGCGTGGGTGTGGGTGTAGGTGGGCGTGTACAGTTTACATTGTGACAATTTCTATAGATACAGATTATTGTTTTTCCCCACCCTAGATTACACCCCAGTGTAAAAGGTCTGGCTCCCCCCCCCCCCCCCGCCGAAATACACTCAGTTTTCAGTACGGAGTGTAACAGATGCAGCTCGTATCCAGTTAATCTCCTGATAAACACCTCCCAAATGAACCCAAACGCTGCAGTGATTAATGTCATCATTACAACACTCTTAAAAATAAAGGTTCTTCATTGGTTCTTTACAGCACCATAGGTTCTTGTCAAGAACCGTTTCCACTGTATAGGCCGAGCTGAGCCGAGCCGAGCTCTATGGTTCTTCTTTGAAGATTAAAGAAGTTCCTTATGTTTAATTACAGGTTCTTCAGAGCAGTGTATTGGTTCCTCAAAGTATCATACATACCTTAACAGGTTAAAGTGAACCCTATAAGGTTCTTTGTGGGTCTGGAAAAGGTTCTCCTGGCAGGCATCACTCTTAAGAACCTTACTTTGGTTTCTTAAAGCAATAACTAAGGGTTGTTTTTTTGTTTTGTTTTGTAAAGAACTTAAGATAACACGGTTCTTTGTGGCACTGCTGTGAAGAACCATTTCTGGATTCTTTAACCCACAAAAAAAGAGTAAAAGGTTCTTTGCACAACTTAAAGGGTTCTCCTGTGGCATCAGGCTGAAAAAACCCTTTTTGGTTCTAATTGGAACCTTTATTTAAGGGTTTTTAAGAGTGAACTAAACACTACTCATGCAGTAATATACTGGTGATATACGAGACTCCTATTAGATTTATTTCATATCATATTATTATTATTATTATTATTATTATTATTATTATTATAGAATATCTTATTATTCTTTTACATTTTTAAAACCTCTCTCGATTTTACGTCACAGCGTATTACATAAGCCACGCCCACTATGTCCTTCTTCAGTCCGCATTTTCTATCCATGATTGTTTTAGTGTTTAAAGCCGGTGGTTTAAACCCTGTCTCAGAAGCTTCTACTCACCAAACATCTGTCTCCCTCAGAGGTGTGAGCTTCACACAGGTGTTAATAATCTGAATGTGGAGCAGCTGCTTAACCCGACTCTGAACACCAGGAACTTTCCTCACGTAAACACTCATGATGTATAAGTCACCTTACACATCACTGGCTGAGCACATCTCATTGGATTGTTCATCAATCGGGTTAAATATCATTATGTGTGTGTGTGTGTGTGTGTGTGTGTGTGTGTGTGTGTGTTCTTACATTGTCCTCTTTAAGCTTCTCGATGGTGATCTTTGCCTCCATCAGGTGTGTGTTAAGGACAATTATCTCATGACTGAGTGCTCGCTTCTCATCGTCATGATGTTGAGACTG
>CM042547.1:23151367-23153867 GCA_023630585.1 Cranoglanis bouderius
GGTGTTCACCTGGTGGAGAACCTCACCTGGTCCCTCATCACCAGCTCCATCACTAAGACAAAAGCCCATCTCCCTCCCCCCTCCATCCTCACCACATTCTACAGAGGAACCATTGAGAGCATCCTGAGCAGCTGCATCACCGCCTGGTTCAGAAACTGCACCGTATCGGATCACAAGACCCTGCAGCGGGTAGTGAGGACAGCTGAGAAGATCATCTGGGTCTCTCTTCCCTCCATAAGATACATTAACACCACACACACACCCCTCACACACACTCCTCACACACACCCCTCACACACACTCCTCACACACACCCCTCACAATCACCCCTCACACACACCCCTCACACACACACCCCTCACACACACCCCTCACACACACACTCCTCACACACACCCGTCACACACACTCCTCACACACACACCCCTCATACACACCCCTCACACACACCCCTCACACACACACCCCTCACACACACTCCTCACACACACTCCTCACACACACACCCCTCATACACATCCCTCACACACACACCCCTCACACACACCCCTGACACACACCCCTCACACACACACCCCTCACACACACCCCTCACACACACACCCCTCATACACACCCCTCACACACACCCCTCACACACACACCCCTCACACACACTCCTCACACACACTCCTCACACACACACCCCTCATACACATCCCTCACACACACACCCCTCACACACACCCCTGACACACACCCCTCACACACACCCCTCACACACACACCCCTCACACACACACCCCTCATACACACCCCTCACACACACCCCTCACACACACACTCCTCACACACACCCCTCACACACACTCCTCACACACACTCCTCACACACACCCCTCACACACACTCTTCACCCTCCTGCCATCTGGAAAAAGGTACAGAAGCATTCAGGCCTCACGGCCAGACTGTGTAACAGCTTCTTCCCCCAAGCCATCAGACTCCTCAATACTCAGAGACTGGACTGACACACACACATACACACACACACACACACTCTGAACTGAACACCATCCCACTCCCATTGCCATAGCATGTTATGTTTACATTCACAGCATTTTTTATTATGTTGTTAATCTTTAATCTGTATATTGGACACTTCCACACTAGAGCTGTGTCCTGATCATCTCTACACTGTCACTAAAGGTGTGTTCACACATACAGCGAGTCGCAGCGACAAAGCGACTGGAGACCGTTCCTTTTCAATGAGAGCTGGTGACGACTTCCGGCGACGTGATTGGCGATTAGATGTGGGCGTGTCCAGCGACGTGACAAAGTTGAGAAAAGTTATGCAAATTTGGAGCGACTTGGTGTGGCGACTGCCAATGGGAGTGAAGACAGTAGAGCGCACATGATCTGTAGCCTCCCTTGCTCACTAGCAGAAGCAGCGCCATTGCGGCAGTAGCCAGTTAGCTTAGCTTAGCAGGTTTAAAGCAAAAAAGAAATAATAATAATAATAATAATAATAATAATAATAATAATAATAATAATAGTGGCAGTGGCAAAGAGCTTATCCTTCATCTGGTAGGATATGATGCATATATGCACTGGTGAATTTATATAAGATCTCTCCCTCAAAAATTTTAGCAACAAGAAAACTGGTTTGTTGTCAAAAGTGGAATGTTAATTGCGCCACCCATGTTACTATGGCAACCAGTAGTAGGAACGCCTATTGGCGACTTCATAATACAGCGACTGGCGACTTGCAGCGATAAAATCGCTGTATGTGTGAACGCACCTTTACTGTGCCAATTGTCCTGTTTTAGGAGTTACTGTACTGTCTTGTGTTGTTTGCACTTTATGTAGAAATGTGTAGATCTTATTTAGTTGTGTGTCGTCTCGTGGTTAGTGTGTTGTTTATGTAGCACCATGGTCCTGGAGGAACGTTGTTTCATTTCACTGTGTCCTGTACCTGCTGTATACGGTTGAATTGACAATAAAAACCACTTGACTCGACTCGACTTCCTGTTAATCTGTATCATTATGATGACACCACACACCGTTATCTCAGAGCCTTCACTGAGACTGTTCCAGATCTACACTCACTGAACTAAAGCTTCCTCAGATTACTGTTCAAATAAAAATCCATAAAACTTAACAATAAAATGTATTCTCAGTAAAAGGTCAAATGTATAAAGTCCCCCACTGGGTGGAGCCAGGTGTGTTCTGTTTGTGGAGCCAGTGATTTGCATGTTCTTCCCTTACCCCAGTGTGTTGTGTATTTCTGTGCCTTAAACCCGTGTGTGTGTCTCTGATGTTCTACAGAAAGTGGAATGACTTCTGAGAAAGATCAGCCAGCATCCAGTGGGAGAAGCAGAGGATGGCCTCATGGAAACTGGGTACTGAGCATTACTCCAGCCCAGCTCTCCACAGTGGGGCAGACCAAGCACGAGTCTACTCGAGGCTTCAACACAGAAGAACCTGTGTGTGCAGGGGACCAGGCATGGGGCAAAAGGGACACT
>CM042547.1:23161367-23178867 GCA_023630585.1 Cranoglanis bouderius
CGTATACTGAAGTAAACGGTCTATTCTACATTTTGGCCAATACTTTTTCTCATCAGAGCTCAAAACACTGGACATACTCAACCCTCAGGGTCACAGAATCAGTCTCTCTCTCTGTCTCACTCTCTGTCTCTCTGTCTGTCTGTCTCTCTCTCTCTGTCTGTCTGTCTCTCTCTCTCTGTCTGTCTGTCTGTCTCTCTCTCTCTCTCTGTCTCACTCTCTCTGTCTGTCTGTCTGTCTCTGTCTCTCTCTCTCTCTCGCTCTCTCTGAATGAATGAATAATTCATTAGCACACACGCACTAGTTTCCACTCTCATTCACATGTTCAGATTTATTTATTATTTCTCCGCACACATCACATGACTCTTACATTATTTCTGCATACGCACCTATATATCAAATTCATGTATGTATGCATATTCATTATTTTTGTATTTGCATAACAAAACCAACACTTGATATACACGTGTTGTGTATGTTGTGTAACAGGTGTGTTCATTTGCATATGTAAATGTGAGTGTGTATGTGTTGTAGATGTTTGGGGTCATGTATTTTAGCTCATTTCTGAGAGACAGTACAGGAACAGGGTGTTGTTTAACACACACACACACACACACACACAAACACACACACACTCTAACACACACACACACACACTCTAACACACACACACACACACACACACACACACACACACACTCTAACACTAACACACACACACACGCTCGTCTCCTCGCCCCCTCACCGCCCACCCTTTTCTCGCGCCGTTGCCATGGTGACAGTGAAGGCTGCATTTTAATCAGGCGGTGTGTTAACCCCTTTAGAGCCGGGTCTGATCTGTTAGAACATATTATCATCAACATCCTATACAATTATATAAGACACTTCCTCACACCTCTGCACACACAGTTCCACCACATGACATCATCATCAGGGCCATGCTCATCTCTGATTGGTCACCCAGCCATCCAAAACCCAATGAGAGGCTTTCCCTTCGTTTATAAGTCAGAAAAATCATATGATGGTAATTAAAATCGTGCATATACCACACACACCCCGCGCACACCCCGCACACACCCCGCGCACCGCACGCACCGCACACACACCGCACACCCCACCGCGCACACCGTGCACACCGCGCACACACACCGCACACACCGCACACACGGCGCACGCACCGCACACACGGCGCACGCCCCGCACACGCACACCACGCACACACCGTACACCACACACCACACCGCACACAGCACACACACCACAGCGCACACACCGCGCACACCACACGCACACACCACACGCACACCACACGCACACACCACACGCACACCACACGCACACACCACGCACACACCGCACACCACGCACACCACGCACACCACCGCGCACACACCGCGCACGCACCGCGCACCGCGCCACACCGCACACACAGCACACACACGCCGCACACACCACACGCACACCGCGCACACCGCACACACACCGTACCCCGCGCACACCGCACACACACCGTACCCCGCGCACACCGCGCACACACCGTACACCGCGCGCACCGCACGCACGGCGCACGCACCGCACACGCACACCACGCACACACCGCACACCACACACCACACCGCACACAGCACACACACCACACACCACACACCACACCGCACACAGCACACGCACACCACGCGCACACCACGCGCACACACGGCGCGCACACCACGCACACACGGCACGCACACACACCACGCACACCACGCACACCCCACCGCACACACCGCACAGCGCACACACCGCACACACCACACGCACACCGCGCACACCACACACCGCGCACACCGCACACACACACCGTACACCGCACACACCGCACACACACCGTACACCGCCCACACCGCACACACACCGTACACCGCGCACACCGCGCGCACGCCGCGCGCACCGCCGCGCACACCGCACACACACCGTACACCGCGCACACCGCGCGCACGCCTGCGCGCGCCGCGCACGCCGCGCACACCGCCGCACACGCCGCGCACCACCGCCGCGCACCACCGCACACGCCGCGGCACACCGCCGCGCACCACCGCACACCACACACACCGCACACACCGCACGCACGCCGCGCACACCGCGCACACACCGTACACCGCACACACCGCACGCACGCCGCGCACACACCGTACACCGCACACCGCGCACACACCGTACACCGCACACACCGCACGCACGCCGCACACCGCACAGCGCACATAGCGCACCCAGCCCCCACGCGCACGGCGCACACACGGCGCCCCCCCCACCGCACACACACCCCCCCGCACACACCGCACACACACGCCGCACACACGCCGCACACACCCCGCACCCCACCGCACACCGCACACAACACACACACATCGTACACCGCGCACACCGCACACACACCGTACACCGCACACACAGCTCACACACCACACCGCACACACCGCACACACACACGCACCGCGCGCACACCCGCGCACACCGCACGCACCACCGCACACACCGCACACACACCACAGACCACAACACACACCGCATACACCGCACACACACACCACACACCACACACACCACACACCGCACACACCCCGCACACACACACACCCCACGCACACCGCACACACCGCACACACACCGCACACACCGCACACACTACCGCACACACCGCACACAGCACACACACACACACCACACAAACGCCGCATATGCCGCACACCTGCCGCACACGCCACACACACACCGCACACCGCACACACCACATTGCACACATCGCACACACCGCACACACACCGCATACACCGCACACACAGCACACACACACACACCACACACACCACACACCACACACCACACACACCACACACAGCAAAGAATAATGGTGTAATGAAGTGGAGTTACATGGAGTTTATCCATTTAATGTTGTAATGTTGGTGAAACAAGTTAGTTCCTGTTGTCACTTACGTTATAGCAGCTATAAACACTCATTCCCTCACCTGCCCTCTCTTTATTCTCTCTCTTTATTTTCTCTGTTTATTCTCTCTCTTTAAGTTAATAAGACAAAAAAACACCTTGTCATGTTACAGTGAAACCATAAAGAAGCGTAAACTCCTCTGTCCTGAAGATGTGGGAAAACTTAAAGTTACAGCTTTACCTCTGACTGTTACAAAGCATTGACACTGGATACTCCTTCCATAAACGTTACATAAACATCTCCTTACTTTAAGAAAACTTCACTGTATTGATTTTTTAATCTGTTTATGTGGAGCTGTACACGTCCCTGTGAACAAGCTGTTACTATAGAAACCGTAACGTATTTGAATGAGCGCATTAATATAAACCTGCGCTACTGTCAGAGCTGCTGTTATAGAGAATTAACCAACACCTTCTGACCAATCAGAGTCCAGAATTTATATTTTGAGATGTTCTGCTTGATGGTTCCAGCGGAATGTTCTCCTGGTTGTGTTCTCATATCTGTTGAGGTTCCTGCTGTGGTTCTAAACAGGCAGCGTGTCAGACAGGTGAAAACCTCTCGAGTGTTATTAAAGACACCAGCAGCACATTTTGGAACGAGACAAAATAAATTAAACAGCTTTATGAGGTCGTCGCCATGGCAATGTGGAGTTTGACCTTAATTAGTTCATCTATTAATAACAGCTCAGTTTGTGTGTTTTGTTGCAAGTGTGTTTTCAGGTCAGAACTTCAGGAGAAAACACACATTATTATTATTATTATTATTATTATTATTATTATTATTATTATTATTATTATTATTATTACAATCAGTGATGGAGTTGGATATAAAGATGGATGGAAACAGGTGTGAGCTCAGTGTATAACATCATATATATATATATATATATAAGGTTTATGGCTCTCCTGAACAGTCTTGTGAAGGTTTCAGTAACTCTTTCAGGGCTCATCAGTAGTGTTTACTTGCAGCTGTAGATAGTGATGAAGGTGTAGATGATTATGATGATGATGATGATGGTGAGGTAATCTAACACACAGTTTCAGGCAAGAGAACTTCATCCCAGAGCTCATCACGTTAACGTCTGATTTCCCACGAGTGATGTTACACATGCTAAATATAATACACCCTCAGGGAGAGAGGGGGAGGAGGATGATGATGATGATGAAGAAGAGCACCCCCTGCTGACAGGTCAGTTAAATACACTGAGAAACACAGGGAGTAAATGAAGTGTAGAGGAGTGTGTGAGAGAAGTGCATGGATACAGAGATAGATGTTTAGTTAAAGTTGTGTAAGCAGCTATGAACTGTAGGGGTGCCATTACTTTATTCACAAAGATGATGTGTTTTTCAGGATATTTATTTATTTATTTATTAATAAAGTTCTGAACACTGAGTGAGATATTCAGTAACAGTAAATTACTTTTTGACATCACATTTTATCTCCCTCACTGTATTTCTGTGCTTCAGGTTAAAGCTGATTATTTAATTTTGTGTATAGTGTACTTTCTGTATATACAGTGGGTATAGACCCCCCCCCCCCCCCCTTAAAATAATCACATTTTGTTGCTTTTCAGCCTGAAATGAAGACAGACACAGTTTTTGTTTTATCCAGCTGAATTTACTCAGTGCAACTTATAACATCCAAGTGAAAGATATAACACCAACATGTCAGAAAAAAATTACAAATTAAAAACCAGAATCACTGAATTGGAAAAAGGATCACCCCCTTGCTTTAATTTGCCTTAATTTTTAAATTACAGCCTTTAGTCTGTTGGGATATGTCTCTACTAACTTTGCACATCTAGATTTGCAATATTTGCCCACTCTTCTTTGCAGAACTGCTCAAGTTCAGTTAAATTTGATGGTGACCGTTTGTGGACTGCAGTCTTCAAGTCATTCCACAGATTTTCAATGGGGTTTAAGTCTGGGCTCTGACTAGGCCATGCAAGGACATTCACCTTTTTCTCCTTCAACCACTGTGTGGTCAGTTTTGCTGTGTGCTTTGGGTCATTGTCATGTTGGAAGGTAAACCTTCTTCCCATTGACAACTTTCTGGCAGAGGGCAGCAGATTTTCATCCATTCCATCCATTTTTCATGCTATCCTGACAAGTGCTCCAGTCCCTGCTGCAGAGAAACACCCCCATAACAGGATATTACCACCGCCATGCTTTACTGTAGGAATAGTGTTATTTGGATGGTGAGCTGTATTGGATTCCTGCCAGACATATCGTTTGGTGTTGAGGCCAAATAATTACATTTTAGTCTCATCTGACCATAACACCTTTTTCCATGTGGCCTCAGAATCTTCAAGGTGTGTTTTGGCAAAGCTCAGTCGTGGGTGGCTTTTTTCTTGCAACCCTCCCATACAAGCCACATTTGTGGAGAATTTGTGATATTGTTGTCACATGCACACAATGACCACTCTTTGTCATAAATTCCTGCAACTGCTTCAGAGTTGCTGTAGGCCTCTTGGTAGCCTCTCTGACCAGTTTCCTCCTGTCTCTTTCATCCAGTTTGGAGCGATGTCCTGATCCAGGGAGGGTCTGTGTTGTACCAAATACCTTCCACTTCTTAATAATAGACTTCACTGTGCTTCTAGGCATTGATAAAGCCTTTGAAATGTTTTTGTATCCATCTCCTGACTTGTGCCTGTCCACAACTTTATCCCGGAGATCTTTTGACAGTGCCTTGCCACCCATAGTTGATTATTTGCTTCAGTTGCACTACAAAATTCTCCAGGAAAACTCTTTTCATGCTGAGCTAATCAAAATGACCACAGCTGATCACAGTTGAAAGTCAAATGGCTTTGTGTGCCATTGAGAAGGTGATTAGCTACACCTTATTGAATTTAAGTCATTTTTAGGAGGGGGGTGATCCTTTTTCCAACTCAGTGATTCTGTTTTAATTTTTCTTCTGACATGTTGGTGTTATATCTTTCACTTGGATGTTATAAGTTGCACTGAGTAAATACAGCTGGATAAAACAAAAACTGTCTGTCTTCATTTCAGGCTGAAAAGCAACAAAATGTTATTATTTTAAAGAGGGGTGATTCTTTTCTATACCCACTGTATCTTGCTTTCTCTGTGTGTGTGTGTGTGTGTGTGTGTGTGTGTGTGTGTGTGTGTGTGTGTGTGTGTGAGAGAGAGAGATCATGTTCTTCACACACTTTAGCTCAGTTTACATAATACATCTCTTTTTATTGTCTCTCTCTCTCTCTCTCTCTCTCTCTCTCTCTCTCTCTCTCTCTCTCTCACACACACACACACACAATCTTACACCCTGGACTCATCTCAAATGGTTTGTCACTGCTTCTGCGTGAGATTCACTCAGATTACCCATGAGTCCCTGTGCTGGTGTATCCATGGTAACCAACAGAGGAGCTGAGTGTGAATAAACTCTGAATAAAGCGACACCGCCACTGTGTGGGCCCGAGCGGTACTGCAGCACTCTGTAGAGGAGCCTGTGTGTGATGTGTGTGAGATGTTTGGACCACAGCAGATCTTCAGTCCTGGCGTGTGGTCTGTTATTACTTTATCTTTTTATTAACTTGGGGGATGTGATGAAGACTTGAGATCGGTCCTAAATCCGATCACTCACACCGCAGGGCTCTAGGTGATTTGGGACAGAACCACAGTGTGTACATCAAAGAACCACCAGGTGAACCACCAGGTGAACCACCAGGTGAACCACCAGGTGAACCACCAGGTGAACCACCAGGTGAACCACCAGGCGAACCACCAGGCGAGTCAGCAGGGGAATCGCCACTACTATAGCAGAATTTGGTAAAATCGGATCTACCTGCCCTCCTGACTAAAGAACCCAAAACCTAAAACCTGCAGCTGTGTAATTCAGCACAGTAAAGATGAAGAAATAAAACGGATCAGATGCTACTGCAGTGTAATTATTGCTGTGTAAACACTCCTAAAGCCCTCTTGTGGCTGATGAGTGTAATTACAACAGTAATAAACAGCCATTTTCTCCCAGACTCTTTATTTAAAAGCACAGACAGGTGAGACACGTGAGACAGGTGAGACACGTGAGACAGGTGAGACAGGTGTGTTCTGTATGATTTCTACAGCATGCAGCTGAAACACTAACATCCTAAAGTACACATGGTGCTAAACACCAACCCTCGACTAATAATAATTTTTTTTAAAAACAGAGCACATGCAAAACAAAACTTCTAAAAAAAATTGCTTATTCTACTTATAATAATAATAATAATAATAATAATAATAATAATAATAATAATAATAATAATAACATTTACAGATGCCTTCAAAATAATTAAATTAAATGTTTCCACATGAAAAAAATACAGTAAAGAGCAGTAAACAGTAGTAAATGAAACAAAGTCAATATTTGTTGTGACAAAAAAAAATAAAAATAAAAATAAAAATAGTCTCCAGTAAAAGCAGAAGTTACAGATATTTTGAAATGTAATGAGACACACGGCTGTTTATTTGTATGTGTGTCATTTTGTTTGTGATCAGAGGGTTTTATTAAACCGTGAACATTAGTGTTTGTAGCCTAAGTGTGAACATTCAGAGAAATAGTGATGGGTTTTAATTTGTTTACATTATATTTATATTGAGAAATATATATAAAATAATACCATACGTATGTATTTCTACTAAATTATGGCGTGTGAGGGGTTGTGAGTAATGTTTGTGTTGTTGTGAGTGTTTTCTGTACATCCTCAGAGAGTCAGGAAGAGTAAAGCCGTGATGATATTTATGATGTAGTGTGTATGGATAGCAGGAAGCTAATGTAAATAAATTGTATAGATTGAGATATATATGTGACGTCTAGTGAAACATAAGGCAGTCGTGTCTCAATAATACATACAATTATACTGTAACACTGTGATTTGTCTGTGCTCTTCAACATTCTTGGTGTCCCAAAAGTCTGACTATGTTCCTCCTGAAAGTAGAGGAGGACTGTTCTAAAACTTTAGACAATAGTTAAAGTGCTGAAATAAACCCCCCCAGTGATCAGTCTGGTCCTTCAGGGTTGACTGTGGAGCAGTTAGCATTACTGAAGTTGCTTTGTCTTTCAGAACATTTACAACATTTACACAATAATAGTCAGTCAGAAACAAAGAGACACACCGTCTATCAGGTACGAAGATATACAGAAGATCGTCCTCCAGCTGATGAACCTTCTGTCTCCAAAGTGCAGATGTGTGAGATGAGACAAAGCAACATGAGCGGTGTGAACTGCTTCACAATCAACCCTGAAGGACCAGACTGATCACTGGGGGGGGGGGGGTTATTTAGATGCGTTTTCCTCTACTTTCAAGAGGAACATATAGTCAGACATAGGACCATCTTTATTGTGACTGTAGTGAAATGGATGCAAATGTTTTAATGGATATTATTCAAAATACTACAAATACTTTTACATATTAAAAATAAACATAGAAAGTAAAATTTGTTTACCTTGGCTGAATGAAAATATCTGGTCAGTTATGAAACAACGGATCAATGCACTGAAACAGATCTCAAATCTAGACTGGAATACGAGAAGCGAAATTTCAATAAATTAAGAAATAAAGTGAAATTAGAAAAGCAAAAAAAAAAAGATTATTATATTTCTATAATAGAGGAAGGAAAAGGAAATACAAAATGGATAAGGGGAAAATCTGAGAAATTTAACAGGAAATGATAAAAATCCAGTGAGAAATATAGAACTTGAGTTGTTATGGTCGTGGCACGATAGCAAAGACTTTTAATAATTACTTTGTGGATACAGCAAGAAAAAAAAAGTATTGTAGAATAATATCTAAAACTTCAAACAGAACATGTTTATGGCTTTGTAATGAATGTTTTATGTGTGTGACTGATGTGTTTTCTGTGTCGTATGAAATATGTTTGAAATTGTGGATTTTAAATCTTTAAAAGTTTACCGTTTGTACTGTAGGAATGTGCTATAGGTTAATATGGCTTGTTGGAAATAAAAGGGGGCGTGGCTGTGAGTAGGGGTGTGTTTGAGGTGTCCCTGTGTGTATTAAAGGGGAAGGTTTTGGGTGATGTTTGTACTGAAAGTAGCAGTTAACTCTGTTGCTGTTAGTGTTGCATCAGTTCATCAGTTTCCACGGTAAGTGTGTTGTTTTTTTTGTGTGAAAACGCCTCATGTATTTGTTCATGTGTTTGTTTTGTATTAATTTTATTTTTTTTAATGGAATGATGTTTTTTGTTGTTGCAGGTATAATGGCTTTCAACAGTCCAACTAAAATTACATGTGCGGAGGATATTGCAAAACTGAGAGATCAACTGTGCCTCATAGCGGTAAGTTTTATATTGTTTGTTGTGTAGTTTTGTTAAACTAGTTGTGTGTGTTTTAATGATTGTGTAAGGATACTTCACTTATTAATGCTGTGTTGTTTTGTGTAGTCTTCTATTTTGAACGAGAACATCAGCAGGAGTGAACTGCAGCAGCACCTGGTAGAGCTTGTTACGTGGGCGATGAGGACATTTGCTGTGATAGAAGTTGAACTGAACTCTCTGTGGAAGAATTTGGAGAAGATGGAAATGGACATGGAGCTGTCTGCGTCTGTGCTGCATCTACTAGTAAAATGTATGTGAAGAGATGTTTTTCTTGATCTAGAGAATTTTATTATGGTTTGAACCAGTTGAGACGTGTGTTTATTTATAACTCAAATGTGTTTCATTTCTAGATATTTCGGAACATGGGATTAATATCAGTGGAGGTGAAGAACGAGGTGAAGGTGTGGTCACTGTGGGACATGAACAGGATATGGACGAATGAAGCAGACGGCGTTTATTGTTAAATAGTTGTTTACAGTTTGTTGTTGACTCCTTTTTTAAAGTGTTATGTTGTAATGTGTGATGTATATTTATTTCAAATAAAAGTATTGTTTGTAAAAGTTGTGTGTGTGTGTGTGTGTGTGTGTGTGTGTGTGTGTGTGTGTGGTAAAAAAATAGTCCTTTGTTAGGTCATGTTAGTCAGTGTGTTAACGAATGGGACCTTATAGTAAAGTTATGCCAAAGGTGTTATTACAAGCAGGTAAATGCTTGGTTTGACCTAATAGAACAGATCCAGATTTCATGATCATGTATAAAATGGTGTAAAATGTGAGAATAAAATAGATAAATCACAAGAGAGGGCAATCTGTAGTACATCAGTCTTTCTATATATCTGTATAGAGCTTGATATAATGGGGGCTGGTTTGCAGTACATCAGTCAGAACACACACACACACACACACACACACACAGAAGACAGGAAAAAGCCATAAATGTATTGCAACAAATTATGTTCATGGGGTCTTCATGAGAGGTCGTAATCTCACTTCTAGGGTCTTTAGGAGTTCACGGGGACAGTCACTGTAACAGATAAGTGCACTGATACTGCTGTGTTTCAACCACAGCTCTTTAACCATTTATTTAAACAATAGATTCAGGACACACCTGGGGAGGTGCAAACTGTGAAAAACATTGGGATCCCTCCCCCACACACACACACACTCAACAACTCATTAACACATATTACTTTGTGAAACAAACACACACACACACACACACACACACAAAAACACATACACACACACACACACACACACACACACACTCCACAACTCATTAACACATATTACTTTGTGAAACAAACACACACACACACAGAACACATACACACACACACACACACACACACACACACACACACACACACACACACACTCCACAACTCATTAACACATATTACTTTGTGAAACAAACACACACACACACACACACACACACACATACGCACACACACACACACATACACACACACACACACACTCCACAACTCATTAACACATATTACTTTGTGAAACAAACACACACACACATACACACACACACACACATACACACACACACACACACACACAGAACACACACACACACACATACACACACCCACACACACACACACAGAACACACACACACACAGAACACACATACACACACACATACACACACACACAGAACACACACACACACACATACACACACACCCAAACACACACACAGAACACACACACACACACACACAGAACAGACACACACACACACATACACACACACAGAACACACACACACACACACACATACACACATACACACATACACACACAGAACACACACACACACATACACACACACATACACACATACACACACATAAACACACACACACACGCACACACACACACATACACACATAAACACACACACACACACACATACACACACATACACACACACACACACATAAACACACACACACACACACACACACATACACACACACACATACACACATACACACACACATAAACACACACACACACACACATACAAACATACACACACACACACACACATACACACACACACACACACACACACACACATACAAACATACACACACACACACACACATACACACACACACACACACACACACACACACACACAGACAGAAGACAGGAAAAAGCCATAAATGACATGAGGGGGTCATAAATCAAATTCTGACATAAAGTCTGGGTTATAACTACAGACACTTGCTTAAGTGTAAAACAGTGTAAATCAGTGTAAAACAGTGTAAAACAGTGTAAAGCAGTGTAAAACAGTGTAAAGCAGTGTAAAGCAGTGTAAAGCAGTGTAAAGCAGTATAAAACAGTGTAAAGCAGTATAAAACAGTGTAAAGCAGTGTAAAACAGTGTAAAACAGTGTAAAGCAGTATAAAACAGTGTAAAACAGTGTAAAACAGTGTAAAGCAGTATAAAACAGTGTAAAGCAGTGTAAAACAGTGTAAAGCAGTGTAAAGCAGTGTAAAGCAGTGCAAAAGCAGTATAAAGCAGTGTAAAACAGTGTAAAACAGTATAAAGCAGTATAAAACAGTGTAAAGCAGTGTAAAACAGTGTAAAGCAGTGTAAAGCAGTGTAAAGCAGTATAAAACAGTGTAAAGCAGTATAAAACAGTGTAAAGCAGTGTAAAACAGTGTAAAACAGTGTAAAGCAGTGTAAAACAGTGTAAAACAGTGTAAAGCAGTGTAAAGCAGTATAAAACAGTGTAAAGCAGTGTAAAACAGTGTAAAGCAGTGTAAAGCAGTGTAAAACAGATAGTTGTATTTATCTTTTATCTATATAGTTTAGTTAGATACAGAGGGACTTTAAAAGCACTTGCTGTATCCACAAAGTAATTATTAAAAGTCTTTGCTATCGTGCCACGACCATAACAACTCAAGTTCTATATTTATCACTGGATTTTTATCATTTCCTGTTAAATTTCTCAGATTTTCCCCTTATCCATTTTGTATTTCCTTTTCCTTCCTCTATTATAGAAATATAATAATCTTTTTTTTTTTTGCTTTTCTAATTTCACTTTATTTCTTAATTTATTGAAATTTCGCTTCTCGTATTCCAGTCTAGATTTGAGATCTGTTTCAGTGCACTGATCCGTTGTTTCATAACTGACCAGATATTTTCATTCAGCCAAGGTAAACAAATTTTACTTTCTATGTTTATTTTTAATATGTCTCATAAAAGTATTTGTAGTATTTTGAATAATATCCATTAAAATATTTGCATCCATTTCACTACAGTCACAATAAAGATGGTCCTATGTCTGACTATATGTTCCTCTTGAAAGTAGAGGAAAACGCATCTAAATAACCCCCCCCCCCCCCCCCAGTGATCAGTCTGGTCCTTCAGGGTTGATTGTGAAGCAGTTCGCACCGCTCATGTTGCTTTGTCTCATCTCACACATCTGCACTTTGGAGACAGAAGGTTCATCAGCTGGAGGACGATCTTCTGTATATCTTCGTACCTGATAGACGGTGTGTCTCTTTGTTTCTGACTGACTATTATTGTGTAAATGTTGTAAATGTTCTGAAAGACAAAGCAACTTCAGTAATGCTAACTGCTCCACAGTCAACCCTGAAGGACCAGACTGATCACTGGGGGGGTTTATTTCAGCACTTTAACTATTGTCTAAAGTTTTAGAACAGTCCTCCTCTACTTTCAGGAGGAACATAGTCAGACTTTTGGGACACCAAGAATGTTGAAGAGCACAGACAAATCACAGTGTTACAGTATAATTGTATGTATTATTGAGACACGACTGCCTTATGTTTCACTAGACGTCACATATATATCTCAATCTATACAATTTATTTACATTAGCTTCCTGCTATCCATACACACTACATCATAAATATCATCACGGCTTTACTCTTCCTGACTCTCTGAGGATGTACAGAAAACACTCACAACAACACAAACATTACTCACAACCCCTCACACGCCATAATTTAGTAGAAATACATACGTATGGTATTATTTTATATATATTTCTCAATATAAATATAATGTAAACAAATTAAAACCCATCACTATTTCTCTGAATGTTCACACTTACAGCAGTGGCCAAAAGTTTTGAGAATGACACAAATATTAATTTTCACAAAGTCTACTGCTTCAGTGTTTTTAGATCTTTTTGTCAGATGTTACTGTTACTGAAGTATAATCACAAGCATTTCATAAGTGTCAATGGCTTTTATTGACAATTACATGAAGTTTATGCAAAGAGTCAATATTTGCAGTGTTGACCCTTCTTTTTCAAGACCTCTGCAATTCGCCCTGGCATGCTGTCAATCAACTTCTGGGCCACATCCTGACTGATGGCAGCCCATTCTTGCATAATCAATGCTTGGAGTTTGTCAGAGTTTGTGGGTTTTTGTTTGTCCACCCGCCTCTTGAGGATTGACCACAAATTCTCAATAGGATTAAGGTCTGGGGAGTTTCCTGGCCATGGACCCAAAATGTCGATGTTTTGTTCCCCGAGCCACTTCGTTATCACTTTTGCCTTGTGGCAAGGTGCCCCATCATGCTGGAAAAGGCATTGTTCATCACCAAACTGTTCTTGGATGGTTGGGAGAAGTTGCTCTCTGAGGATGTTTTTGTACCATTCTTTATTCATGGCTGTGTTCTTAGGCAAAATTGTGAGTGAGCCCACTCCCTTGGCTGAGTAGCAACCCCACACATGAGTGGTCTCAGGATGCTTTACTGTTGGCATGACACAGGACTGATGGTAGCGCTCACCTTTTCTTCTCCGGACAAGCTTTTTTCCAGATGCCCCAAACAATCGGAAAGGGGATTCATCAGAGAAAATGACATTACCCCAGTCCTCAGCAGTCCAATCCCTGTACTTTTTGCAGAATAGCAGTCTGTCCCTGATGTTTTTCCTGGAGAGAAGTGGCTTCTTTGCTGCCCTTCTTGACACCAGGCCATCCTCCAAAAGTCTTCACCTTACTGTGCGTGCAGACGCACTCACACCTGCCTGCTGCCATTCCTGAGCAAGCTCTGCACTGGTGGTGCCCCGAGCCCGCAGCTGAATCAACTTTAGGAGACGTTCCTGGCGCTTGCTGGACTTTCTTGGGTGCCCTGAAGCCTTCTTCACAACAGTTGAACCTCTCTCCTTGAAGGTCTTGATGATCCGATAAATGGTTGATTTAGGTGCAATCTTACTAGCAGCAATATCCTTGCCTGTGAATCCCTTTTTGTGCAAAGCAATGATGGCTGCACGTGTTTCCTTGCAGGTAACCATAGTTAACAGAGGAAGAACAATAATTTCAATCACCACCCTCCTTTTAAAGCTTCCAGTCTGTTATTCTAACTCAATCAGCATGACAGAGTGATCTCCAGCCTTGTCCTCATTAACACTCTCACCTGTGTTAACGAGAGAATCACTGACATGATGTCAGCTGGTCCTTTTGTGGAAGGGCTGAAATGCAGTGGACATGTTTTTTTGGGATTAAGTTCATTTTTATGACAAAGAGGGACTTTGAAATTAATTGCAATTCATCTGATCACTCTTCATAACATTCTGGAGTATATGCAAATTGTCATCATAAAAACTGAGGCAGCAGACTTTGTAAAAATTAATATTTGTGTCATTCTCAAAACTTTTGGCCACGGCTGTAGGCTATAAACACTAATGTTCATGGTTTAATAAAACCCTCTGATCACAAACAAAATGACACACATACAAATAAACAGCCGGGTGTCTCATTACATTTCAAAATATCTGTAACTTCTAGACTCTGAACTGAGATGTAATTCACACTTAAATGATGTTAGTAAGACCTGTTTTTATTATCTTAGAGATGTAGCATGAAGTCGACCCTTTGTTTCACTGGATGATGCCAAGAAACTGATTCACGCTTTTATTTTTTTCTCGCCATGATTATTATAATGCACTTTATTCTGGTTATTTGTATAAAACTACAACTGGTGTAAAATGCTGCAGCTACAGTGTTTACAGGATCCAGAGGAAAAGATCACATTACACCTGTTTTAGCTCATTTGCATTGGTTACCTGTTAAGTGCAGGATTCACTTATTTATAAGTTATTTTACTGGTTTTAAAAGTAGTGACCTTCATATCTTTCTGATAAAACTCTGATGAAGAAATAATTGTCACAACACAGTGGATGAGAGAAGCAAAAGTCAGATTTATTGCCCAGAAACAGCAGCCAACATGAGATCAGATCAGATTAGACGTCCCAGGAATGATCCGATCTACCCCGGGTTCAGTTCCTGTATTTATACTTTTTTCCCCTCCTTCATATCAAATAATTTCCCATTATGTTCAGTTTTCATCAAATTCAGTTACCAGTATAATTCAGAAAACTGGTCAAAAAATGTCCCATTAGAAATCTTTTTTTTTTTCAAGACATGAAGGAAAAAAAAAACCACTGTCCTCCTTTCTTTTCTTCTGGCCCCGCCCCCTATAAAAGACTTTTGTGGCCTACTTTACCAAAATGTCTCCCAACTTCTAAGACAAGCAAACCTTCCTCCGTGGTCTCTCTCTGGTTCTCATATTAAACTGCTATTATTCACTTCTATTTGATCTCTTTACATGGGTAAGTATAATATAATATAATATAATATAATATAATATAATATAATATAATATAATATAATATAATATAATATAATATAATATAATATAATATAATATAACACGTGTTGTTTTCCCGACATGTGTTATCAGCTGCAGTTGTTATGGCTTTATCATGAACTGCATTTTATGTATGAAAGGTGCTATACAAATAAAATGTATTATTATTATTATTATTATTGTTATTATTATTATTATTATTATTCCCAGATGCTACTGCAGTGTAATTATTGCTGTGTAAACACTCCTAAAGCCCTCTTGTGGCTGATGAGTGTAATTACAACAGTAACAAACCGCTATTTTCTCCCAGACTCTTTATTTAAAAGCACAGACAGGTGAGACAGGTGAGACAGGTGAGACACGTGAGACAGGTGAGACAGGTGAGACACGTGAGACAGGTGAGACAGGTGTGTTCTGTATGATTTCTACAGCATACAGCTGAAACACTAACATCCTAAAGTACACATGGTGCTAAACACCAACCCTCGACTAATAATTTTTTTTTTTTTTTTAAAACCCAGCACATGCAAAACAAAACTTCTAAAAAATATAGTTAGTTTATATAATCACTAAAGAAAATAGATAAAGTATATGATAAATGTAGACATCCTTAATGTAACATTTGTCCATGTTTTTCCGGCCAGTGTTACACACGTGCTGATATTACATATAGATATTATATATTACATATAGATATTATATATTATATATACATATAGCATCATTAGCAATCAGTTGTGTGGTTGCAGGTATGCAGTTACGTTAGCTAACTAAATGTCACCATGGCAACCACACATGGCGATGATGTATTGATGATGATGTATATGTATTTTAATATTGTAAGGATGTTGTGGTGTATTGTTTAACAGATTACTGGCACAGGACTAATTTGGACACGGTTAAGTTTGTTTACAAAAGTGTTTACAAAACCCAACAACAATTTAAAACCCCACGCCCTTTACTCTCAGCTCTGTCTGTCTTTCTGCTTTATTATTACTCTTAATAATATTGCTGTGAAATCCCATAAGGCACGTGGGCAGCGACGCCACCGGCCTTCTTCACATTTTCAACGTGTTTCATTTGATCATCAAAGAAAACTTGTGGTTTGATTGCTTGCAGGATTGAACCCTTTGGACTTCCATCAAGGAAATACATCTCATTAATATTCAGACCCCAGCTAATCAGAGTATTTAACGCTCTGCGTCCTGAAATTGCATCTCGTGATGTCACCAGAAATGTACGGATGGGGTATTTCTTCTTCTGCAGCTCGTCCAGAACTTCCAGGAAACACTTCAGAGGACCCTGTGTGTGTACAAACATGGGCGTGGCTACTGGATGTGAGAAACTATAGAACTGAAATATTCTCAGGAAACATAAATGTTCAAAACCTAATCCACTTCATTCAGAAAATACATCATCAGTTTAGTCATTCATCATTCAGTCATATCATTGTATATAAAAAACAAATATATATTTTCTTTATTCATTTTATTCACAAATATTTCAGACACTTTTGTCAATTTTGTTAAATTTATTTTCTGTT
>CM042547.1:23183867-23236367 GCA_023630585.1 Cranoglanis bouderius
TCACACACTCACACTCACACACACTCACACACACTCACTCACACTCACACACACTCACACACACTCACACACACACTCACACACTCACACTCACACACACTCACACACACTCACTCACACTCACACATACACTCACACACACTCACACATACACTCACACACATACACTCACACACACTCACACACTCACACTCACACTCACACACTCACACACATACACACACACACACACACTCACACACACTCACACACATACACTCACCCACACTCACACACACTCACACACACTCACACACACTCACACTCACACTAACACACACTCACACAGTTTTTAATGTAATGTTGATAAAGTGTAATGGATTAACACCCTGTAGCTCATCATCCTGCTATTGATGAACTGAAGACTTTTGTTTAAAAGGTCAGTTTTTCTTTAGAAACCTGGGTAACGTTATTGACTTTTCACTGGCTGCACAGAACCGGACTGTATTCATAAGCTGGACTGTAGATGTGTGTGGATGTGGAAGCTGATGTAGAAAACTGGCAAACACATGTTTATTTAAATCTAAACTCAGAGCTGAAAATGATATTTATGACTTGAACTAACACTGGATTTGATGCACAGATCCACAGTTGAATAAATTAGTTTTAATGTAGTGAGTGTGTGATTAAACCTCAGGAAGAGGAATTGTCTCTTTGTTCTTTTCATGTTGTTTAAAGGCATCAAGTCCTTCTGTCTTCATCACAATTTCTGCTTCATCTGAGAAAATCACACCATCTCCATCAAACGCAACCCGCAGCTGAGTCTCACTCAGTTCCATTTCTGAGTCCGGAGTGAACAAGGTGGCTGCTGCGATTTCTAACAGACAGACAGATAAACACATAAACACATAAATAAATGGATGGATGGATGGATGGAAGGATGAATGGATGGATAACTAGATGGATGGATGGATGGATGGATAACTAGATGGATGGAAGGATGGATGGATGGATGGAAGGATGAATGGATGGAAGGATGGATAACTAGATGGATGGATGGATGGATGGATAACTAGATGGATGGATGGATGGATAACTAGATGGATGGATGGATGGATGGATAACTAGATGGATGGAAGGATGGATGGAAGGATGAATGGATGGATGGATGGATAACTAGATGGATGGATGGATGGATGGATGGATGGATGCATTGATGGATGGATAAACCATCCACTCTGATCGATGGCATTAGTCACTTCAGTTGAGTTGATGGAGAGGTACAGTTTTGTGTTGTTCTCTCTCAGAAGGTTGAACAGGTCCTCATCCTTATATCTCATCAGCAGACCTAAAACAAAACACACTTCATTAATATCCTCACATCAACATTGTTAATGCCATTATAGTGATGATATTAATATAGTGATCATAGTTATATTATAGTTATGTATATTATTAATATGATATTATTATTTGGTGTACCATAATGCTGAATGATCCTTTCCACCTGATCATTCACTTGGTCGGCTTCAGGAACCGTTATTACTATATTAACTAGTAGCTGTTCACTGTCGGGGTCTGGCCTCACCAACGTATGTTTCAGTGCCTGTGTGCAGAAAGAAATAATCAGAGCTGTGAGACAGACTGAGGTCCTGCTGTTAACACTTCCTCTCTTCACAGCCACTGGTCAAGTGGGCCATCATCAGAGCCCTTTACTTTACTTTATGAATTCAAGTTCAATTGTGTTAGATGAGAATCAAGGAATATACCCATGATGTACAGTATCTCACAAAAGTGAGTACACCCCTCACATTTTTGTAAATATTTTATATCTTTTCATGGGACAACACTGAAGAAATGACACTTTGCTACAATGTAAAGTAGTGAGTGTACAGCTTGTATAACAGTGTAAATTTGCTGTCCCCTCAAAATAACTCAACACACAGCCATTAATGTCTAACAACATCACAGAGCTGTTGGATGTTAGAGACCTCCACCTTCCGTTTGAGGATGCCCCACAGATGCTCAATAGGGTTTAGGTCTGGAGACATACTTGGCCAGTCCATCACCTTTACCCTCAGCTTCTTTAGCAAGGCAGTGGTCATCTTGGAGGTGTGTTTGGGGTCGTTATCATGTTGGAATACTGCCCTGAGGCCCAGTTTCCGAAGGGAGGGGATCATGCTCTGCTTCAGTATGTCACAGTACATGTTGGCATTCATGGGTCCCTCAATGAACTGTAGCTCCCCAGTGCCGGCAGCACTCATGCAGCCCCATAGCATGACACTCCCACCACCATGCTTGACTGTAGGCAAGACACACTAGTCTTTGTACTCCTCACCTGGTTGCTGCCACACACACTTGACACCATCTGAACCAAATAAGTTTATCTTGGTCTCATCAGACCACAGGACATGGTTCCAGTAATCCATGTCCTTAGTCTGCTTGTATTCAGCAAACTGTTTGTAGGCTTTCTTGTGCATCATCTTTAGAAGAGGCTTCCTTCTGGGACGACAGCCATGCAGACCAATTTGATGCAGTGTGCGGCGTATGGTCTGAGCACTGACAGGCTGACCCCCCACCCCTTCAACCTCTGCAGCAATGCTGGCAGCACTCATACATCTATTCTGGCAGTGGTATCTCAGTGGTTAAGACGTTGGGCTACTGATTGGAAGGTTGTGAGTTCAAATCCCAGCACCGCCAAGCTGCCACTGTGGGCCCTTGAGCAAGGCCCTCAGCTGTATAAATGAAATAAATGTAAGTCGCTCTGGATAAGGGCGTCGGCCAAATGCTGTAAATGTATTCTGCAAAACAAACCTCTGGATATGATGCTGAGCATGCATGTGCATTCAACTTCTTTGGTCGACCATGGTGAGGCCTGTTCTGAGTGGAACCTGTCCTGTTAAACCGCTGTATGGTCTTGGCCACCGTGCTGCAGCTCAGTTTCAGGGTGTTGGCAATCTTCTTATAGCCTAGGCCATCTTTATGTAGAGCAACAATTCTTTTTTTCAGATCCTCAGAGAGTTCTTTGCCATGAGGTGCCATGTTGAACTTCCAGTGACCAGTATGAGAGAGTGTGAGAGCGATAACACCAAACTTAACACACCTGCTCCCCATTCACACCTGAGACCTTGTAACACTAATAAGTCACATGACACCGGGGAGGGAAAATGGCTAATTGGGCCCAATTTGGACATTTTCACTTAGGGGTGTACTCACTTTTGTTGCCAGTGGTTAGACATTAATGGCTGTGTGTTGAGTTATTTTGAGGGGACAGCAAATTTACACTGTTATACAAGCTGTACACTCACTACTTTACATTGTAGCAAAGTGTCATTTCATCAGTGTTGTCCCATGAAAAGATATAAAATATTTACAAAAATGTGAGGGGTGTACTCACTTTTGTGAGATACTGTATATACCCAGATGTCAGAGTAGTAGTACACAGTAATAATCATAACTCGTAAACAGTGTTGCATTATTCAAGGCCTAATGGTTAGAGCGTCAGACTGGTAACCTGAAGGTTGTGGGTTCGATTCTCAATACTGGCAGGAAATGACTGAGGTGCTCTTGAGCAAGGCACTTAACCCCCCAATCGCTCCCCAGGCAGTGTGTGTGTGTTCACTACTCATAACTCCCAATGTGTGTGCACTAACTTGGATGGGTTAAATGAAGAGTTTGTGTTTATGACTAATCTTTATGAACATGCTGAATGAAATTATTATATATCAGGAAGAGCAGGTTACACAGTAGTCATCATGAGAAAACTGATGTGTCAAAACATTCTTTAACTTTTAACCTTTTTAGCTTTGTTCAGAGCACTTTCTCAGATCCTCTATCTCATTGGTGGATAAACAGATGGACAGACAGACAAATAAAATAATTCACTCTGGTATTTATTTAGCATTTAGAATTTGCCTATTTACTGTTCCTTCAAACTGAGTGATAGAACAACTGAACGTTAACAAAAATGGGACCTTTAATGCAGAGCTTGAGGTGAAGGAACGTACAGTTTCATCCCCACATTGGCACTAAGAGAAGTCTGACAGTTTCATCTAAAAATACTGTAGTGGACAGCAGTTAAGATGGCATTCCACATTGTGATGGTCTTAGAGAAACAAACATAAACAAATGCCTGGCATCATCAGATAAGCTGCTAAGAAAACTGCCAGATACCTCTTACATGGCAGGAAAGGAGACCCCCTTCACCCACATCCACATGAAGAAGGACTTCTCATTGGACCACAGGTTGACCCTAACCACCAAACTCATTCCTAAGGTTACACATGACTGTGGCACATCCACTTCACAGTCATGTAAAAAACAGTTTATGTTAATGGATAATGGCCACTTCTAGCATCAACAGCCAATCACGTTGCTGGAATGGAAAGGCACCAGATTATAATCTCCTCCTTAGCAGAAATGGATAAAGGTATCTCCCCAGTTGGCACCTCGTGGTTCTGAGTTTCTAACCTGACAAGGAAAGAGACATTAACAGGAACACCATGTTCTGAGTCTTCAGTCCGTGAGGTAGAAGTCATTAACAAAAACAACCATCCTGAATCTCTGACCTGACAAAGAGGCAACGGTACGATAAAGGTTACGCATTTGCGAGTAAAACCTTCCCTTCAAGGTACCTTCAGCTGCGTGTTCCAGACTTTAAGGACCTGATGCATTGGCAGTCAATGCCCGACCCTGATAGTTCCTTCAGCTGCGTGTTCCAGACTTTAAGGACCTGATGCATTGGCAGTCAATGCCCGACCCTGATAGTTCCTTCAGCTGCGTGTTCCAGGTATTGCTGACCCACGCGGCTCCTCGGTGACGCAGCCCAGCCTGCAAAGGACCCTGTGATGACTTCTTCATCTGACCCAACTACATGGTCCAGACTCTAAGGATCTTCCTGGCATGATAGGAGCTCAGCATTCTCCAGCACAGCATGGCAACGACTCTGCGCCTTTCCCACTGCATGCAATCCACATCACCAGTGGAAGACGTTTCTGCCACCAAACTGATCACCAAGCTGACCAAGCTCACCTTGGCATTAGTTTATAATTGCAGTATATGTTTGTCTAATTTGCTTAGATAACATTTATCTGTGGTCAGCTCATAACATATAATAGTAAAATTATTTGTTTAATAATAAATAAGCATTTATTTATCGTCATTTGCCAGAGCCTTTAAGTGGTTTCCCCATAAGATGTTTACTATATAATTCTCTTCCATTGCTGCAGTCAACTCAACAGCATAGCATTTATCCATTGTGTTCACCTCATGTACAGGTGCATCTCAATAAATTAGAATGTCGTGGAAAAGTTCATTTATTTCAGTAATTCAACTCAAATTGTGAAACTCGTGTATTAAATAAAGTCAATGCACACAGACTGAAGTAGTTTAAGTCTTTGGTTCTTTTAATTGTGATGATTTTGGCTCACATTTAACAAAAACCCACCAATTCACTATCTCAACAAATTAGAATATGGTGACATGCCAATCAGCTAATCAACTCAAAACACTTGCAAAGGTTTCCTGAGACTTCAAAATGGTCTCTCAGTTTGGTTCACTAGGTAAGACACAAACATTCATTGCCAAAGAAGCTGGCTGTTCACAGAGTGCTGTATCCAACAAATTAGAATACTTCATAAGACCAATTGTTACGAAACACAGACGTGTTGGTCGGAAGAGGGAGTCAGGATGCATGCGCTGGGGAGACGTCAGTAAATGTAGAAGAGTTTATTATAAACAAAAGAATCCATACTATGAGCAAAACAAATTGTATTCCAGGCTGTAGTAAACAAGATTAGTGATCTGGGAAACACCAGATCAAAGCGCACGGTTAAACACATCTAAATTCTAACCAACTGAACTTTGAATAACAATACTATGAAAAACCAAGACTATGATTAACTATGACAAACCTATACTAAGACAAACTAATCCTAATACTCCGAGTTGAAGCGGACACAAACAGGGGTTTTTAAACACACCCACAATCACAGACACCTGGACATGATAATCATATTAGACAGAGAACCAATGAGGAAACGGGGCAGAGACATGATGCAATACAATAACAAACACACATGGGGAAACACAGGAGGCGGAGACATGACGTGAACAAAAACAAAAGG
Source organism: Cranoglanis bouderius (assembly GCA_023630585.1). Taxonomy (NCBI): domain Eukaryota; kingdom Metazoa; phylum Chordata; class Actinopteri; order Siluriformes; family Cranoglanididae; genus Cranoglanis; species Cranoglanis bouderius. The sequence continues at coordinate 23,189,972 of CM042547.1, forward strand.
CACATGGCAGAGGTAAACAATACGTGAGTTTTTATGAATGGAATGTCTATAGGAGAGTTTTTGAATAGCGCTGGAAAGCGCGCAGTGGAATGCGGAAGTGTTCGAGTCCATCGCTCGCATAGCGAGCAACTCGGAGAACAAGGGGAAACTTCTAACACCAATAAAAAAAACATTTTTAGTGAATTGTTGGCCTTCTGGAAAGTATGTTCATTTACTGTACATGTACTCAATACTTGGTAGGGGCTCCTTTTGCTTTAATTACTGCCTCAATTCGGCGTGGCATGGAGGTGATCAGTTTGTGGCACTGCTGAGGTGGTATGGAAGCCCAGGTTTCTTTGACAGTGGCCTTCAGCTCATCTGCATTTTTTGGTCTCTTGTTTCTCATTTTCCTCTTGACAATACCCCATAGATTCTCTATGGGGTTCAGGTGTGGTGAGTTTGCTGGCCAGTCAAGCACACCAACACCATGGTCATTTAACCAACTTTTGGTGCTTTTGGCAGTGTGGGCAGGTGCCAAATCCTGCTGGAAAATGAAATCAGCATCTTCAAAATGCTGGTCAGCAGAAGGAAGCATGAAGTGCTCCAAAATTTCTTGGTAAACGGGTGCAGTGACTTTGGTTTTCAAAAAACACAATGGACCAACACCAGCAGATGACATTTGCACCCCAAATCATCACAGACTGTGGAAACTTAACACTGGACTTCAAGCAACTTGGGCTATGAGCTTCTCCACCCTTCCTCCAGACTCTAGGACCTTGGTTTCCAAATGAAATACAAAACTTGCTCCCATCTGAAAAGAGGACTTTGGACCACTGGTCAACAGTCCAGTTCTTCTTCTCCTTAGCCCAGGTAAGACACCTCTGACGTTGTCTGTGGTTCAGGAGTGGCTTAACAAGAGGAATACGACAACTGTAGCCAAATTCCTTGGCACGTCTGTGTGTGGTGGCTCTTGATGCCTTGACCCCAGCCTCAGTCCATTCCTTGTGAAGTTCACTCAAATTCTTGAATCGATTTTGCTTGACAATCCTCATAAGGCTGCGGTTCTCTCGGTTGGTTGTGCATCTTTTTCTTCCACAATTTTTCCTTCCACTCAACTTTCTGTTAACATGCTTGGATACAGCACTCTGTGAACAGCCAGCTTCTTTGGCAGTGAATGTTTGTGTCTTACCTAGTGAACCAAACTGAGAGACCATTTTGAAGGCTCAGGAAACCTTTGCAGGTGTTTTGAGTTGATTAGCTGATTGGCATGTCACCATATTCTAATTAGTTGAGATAGTGAATTGGTGGGTTTTTGTTAAATGTGAGCCAAAATCATCACAATTAAAAGAACCAAAGACTTAAACTACTTCAGTCTGTGTGCACTGAATTTATTTAATACACGAGTTTCACAATTTGAGTTGAATTACTGAAATAAATGGACTTTTCCACGACATTCTAATTTATTGAGATGCACCTGTAATGTTTTTCATGTGTTCATTTGGCATCTTTTGTTTAGTCATTAGTTTATTACTCATTAGCAGTGTATATTCATTTATTAGTATCTTTCAGTAGTTGTGATATTTACTCGCATGTTTAGTGTTAATAAAATTCATTTTATTACAACTGTGTCTTCCTTGTGTTGAAGATCAGATGCTCTACTAGTCATCCAGAATATCACAAATCCTTCAGATAAGTCAGTTGGCAGCCTCTCTCTAATTTACATTGATCTAATTTACCGAACAGTCCTTTAGGATTGTTCTCATACTGTTAATGTGAAATTCTTTACCTGGTGAACTGTCAGTGCAGATAGAATCATCACTGTGGAAGCTCTGCCCTCTTGTGTCTAATGAGTGTAATTACAGCAAACAGGCAGCCATTTTCTCCCAAATGCTTTATTTAAAAGCGCAGACAGGGGTGTGTGTGTGTGTGTGTGTGTGTGTGTGTGTGTGTGTGTGTGTGTGTGTGTGTGTGTGTGTGATAAAGTACATGTAGGGGAAAACATCATTTTTTTTAAAAAAAATGTGTAAAATCATTACAGTAACGTTAACAAAGTCACTTTATCAGCCTGGACCTTAGTGTTTCAGAAACTCAGTAACCTTAAATATTAACACGTGTAATAATACTACACATCAAACTGGAGAGAAACCAACAACAACAACAACAACAACAACATTGTACTGCTATAAACTGTACTGTATATAACTAAACTGTATAACTTTACTGTGTCTATATAAACTAATACAGTTTATAACTTATACATTACAAACACAGCACCTTTCAGAAGTTTAAACACCTCATTAACTCATTTACTAATTTAGACGACTTATATTCCTGTTTATTTCCAACATGAACATTTTAATGTAAATAATCTAACAAATTCCACCATAAAATTACTTTTCAATAAATTAGTTCTACATTTATTTGTAAATAAAGTTAGTTTTCATTTAGAAAATGTGCTGAGTGTAAAACTTCATCTGCACTGAACTGAACTTTATAACAAACACGTGGTTTATAGTGTTTATTACACTGTTTAAGCTGTAATCATTAACGGTGTTTAGACTGTACTAAAGCTTCTGCACTGCTGATTTACTGTTCACACACACACACACACACACACACACACACACACACACACACACACACACACTTTCTGTAATGAGAGAATTATTGTGCAGAGAGAGAGTTTGTGATTAGAGGGAACTCTGAGATTAAGATTCTCTCAACATCCTCCATCCTTCAGCACTCTACAGTGTGGAGAACTGAGTGATGCTGTAGGTTTTATTCATCCTGTTCCCAACAATGTCTCTGTGATTTAAAACAACAACAACAATAACAACAACCACTCATCTTAACCTAAAAAAACCAAAAAAACAGTAAAAATTAATTAAAATAAAATGTTCAGATAAGTGCACTAACCACCGTAAATGTTATCAAATATAAATCCAAAAGGTTTCTGTTGTCGCGTGTAAAAATATTTCCTATTGAACTAAAAACTGCAGAGAACCCATATACTGTCTATACTGTAAATATACCATATTACTTTATAATGTTCCACTTTTATTACCTCATAAACCACCACTGCGAGTAAACAGAACTGAGAACATCAACCGACTCGAAAATACAGACCATAATAATCAGAGAAACTGTGAAATAAAAATAAACCTGTTTAAATATTTTCAGCATTAGAGCGCATGCAGAGATATTAAACATTTTATTAAACCTAATTAACCAATACTTTTTTGTTATTGTCAATTAGCAGTTTGTTAAGGTTACACTAGAAAGCAAACTGTAACCATGGTAACAACCTCTGACTTTTTTCCTGCCAGGCAGACAGCTGTCTCACATATATATATATATAAACATCCTAACTCCACCTCCATCCTAACCACACCCCTAGATGTAACCCCACCCATATCTGAACCACCCTCACATGGTAAACACGCCCCTTCCCCATCTGATAAAAATTTATAAAAACAAATTCCATTTTATATATATATTAAGTAAACGTAACTAAAAGTAAAGCTCTAACCCTGCTCCTCACCCTAACTCCTCCCACATCCTAACTCCACCCCTTACTCTAACTTTAACCATTCAGAACTGTGTACACATTTAACCTCAGGAGAGTGTTTGTGTAACACTCAGAGCTTTTCCTCTCCTAAACTCAGATCAATCAGATTTCTGTTCAAATAAAATATCAGATTTTTAAACATCACGGTGTCACTGAGTATCAGCACATACCTAATTATCATACTGTAAACCTTCTGACTGATTAGTTTGTTTGATTATTTCATTGAAGTGCTCCTTAAAACCCAAGTGGTGGTGATTAATAATCAGACTGTACCCTTCTGAACCTCAGCGTGCTCACCCCCTCCTTTCTGTTTATCCGGCTGCTCGATCAGTTTTCCTTTGTGATATTTCTGTCCAATCCCATAAGGCACGTGTGCAGAGATGGTGCCGGACTCCGTGGCTCCCTCGATGTGGAACATCTGATCGTCGAAGAAGATGTGTGGTTTGATCTTCTCCAGGAGAGGACCTTTGGGAGCTCCAGCGAGGAAGAGTGCCTCGTCGATCTCCAGTCCCCAGCTGCGCAGCGTTTTTAAAACTCGTGCTCCAGAACTCGCCGCACTGCGCGCCGTCACTAGGAACGTACGGATTGGGCAGTTCATCCGCTCGTTCTTAGCGTAGAACTTCCTCTGCAGTTTCCCCAACGCTTCCAGGAAACACTTCAGAGGACCCTGTGGAACGAAGCAATAAATTTACTGTCAATAAGATGGTGTACAGATGATGAAATCTGCTTACTCAATAAGATTATGTAGTTTTTATTGTAATCAAACCTGAGCAAGTGGTGTGTTCACGTTTGCCTTCTCATGCTCAAAGAACTCATCGAGTCCGTGCTGTTTCACGATGATCTCTGACTCGTCTGAGAAAAGCACAGCATCACCATCAAACGCTACTCGGAGCTGAGATTCACTCAGCTCCATCTTCTTACCCGGAGTAAACAGGGTGGCTGCTGCGATGCCTTATGGACAGACAGACGGAAATAGACACAAATACTGGACGTTTAGATGGAAGTAATTCTTCACCTGTTTAAGAATAGAACAGATAACAGAACACTATACAGCCAAAAGTATGTGCACCCCTGACCATCACCCATATGTGCTTGTTGAACGTTCCCATTCCAGATTTATTCCCCCTTTACTGTTATAATAAGCTCCACTCTTCTGGGAAGGCTTTCCACTAGATTTTGGGGTGTGGCTGTGGGGATTTGTGTTCATTCGGCAACAAGAGCATTACATTTACATTTACATTTACGGCATTTGGCAGACACCCTTATCCAGAGCGACTTACAGAAGTGCTTTGAGTCTCTATCATCAAATACATCCTGATACTGGTTCATTAGGTCATGGACTAAGAATATCATCAGTCTAAAATCTCTGTTTGAAGGTAAAATGGTAAGAGAAACACACAGACAACACAATTTTTTAAATGAATGCTAATTTAAGTACTTTAGGAAGAGGTAGGTCTTTAGACGTGGTTTGAAGTCTGCTCAGCTGTTCGGACATCTAGGGGAAGTTCACCACCTAGGTGCCAAAACAGAGAAGAGTCTTGATGCAGGTCTTCCTTGTACCCTGAGAGATGGTGGCACCAGTGTAGCTGTGCTAGAGGATCGGAGGGAGTGTGGTGCAGTGCGGGGTGTGATAAATGATTTGAGGTAAGTGGGTGCTGGTCCATTTTTGGCTTTGTAGGCAAGCATCAGTGTTTTAAATCTGATGCAGCAGCTACAGGAAGCCAGTGGAGGGAGTGTAGCAGTGGGGTGGTGTGGGAGAACTTAGGGAGGTTGAAAACCAGTCTCGCAGCTGCATTCTGGATCAGTTGCAGACGTCAGTTGTCGCTCAGAGGCAGACATGCCAGGAGTGAGGTGCAGTAGTCCAGTCTCAAAATGACGAGAGACTGAACCAGCACCTGAGTGGCCTGTGTGGATAGAAATGGACAAATCCTTCTGATGTTGTAAAGGAGAAATCGACATGAGCGTGTCAGATTAGCAATGTGAGAGGAAAAGGACTGTTGATTGTCCATGGTTACCCCGAGGTTGCGTGCAGTACCTTAAGGTGGGATCAGAGAGTTGTCCAGGGAGATCACAAGATCCTGACATTGTGATGAATCACCTGGGATGAACAGCACTTCAGTTTTGCTGGGATTAAGTTTCAGATGGTGAGCTGCCATCCATGATGAGATGTCTGCCAGACATGCTGAGATCCGAGCAGAAACAAGAGGATCAGAGGGAGGGAAGGAGAGGATGAGTTGAGCATCATCCACATATCAGTAGTATGAGAACCCATGTGAGGATATGACCTCACCAAGAGATCGAGTATAGAGGGAGAACAGAAGAGGACCAAGTACTGAGCCTTGTGGGATACCAGTGGAGAGTCTGCGAGGAGAAGAGTGAAGAGTGAGGCATTAGTGAGGTTGATGTCAGGCGCTGATGTTGATGTGAGGAGGCTCCAGTTCCAGTTTATCCCAAAGGTGTTCAGTGGGGTTGACCACCTTCTTCCAACCTTAACACATCATGTCTTCATGGAGCTCACTTCGTGCACTTTGTGTCATGCTGGAACAGGTTTGGGCCTCTTAGTTCTTAGGGAAATTGTAATGCTACAACGTACAGAAACGTTCTATACAATTTCTGGCAAAGGTTTGGGGAAGAACCACATATGGGTGTGAGGGTCAAGTTTCCACAAACTTTTGGACATATAGTCTTGATAGTTATAGAGTAGTTCCTTTATTGGACAGGTTCATCTGCAGATGTTACACAGAAGTCTGTCAATATTTATCACCAAAATCTCAATGCTCACCACACTTGGTGAATAGATCTGAGGGGAGAGATCAGACAAAGCACCATCCTAAACACCCCCAAGAACGGTACAAAAATACTAAGGGCCAGGATGATGGGAATGGTGTCCACAAGAGAGTATCTGGTGACCTGGACACCCACATTACCTGGCCAGACTCTTGGAGCCATCCTGTGGCCTCACCACCTCAGGGGCAGTTCCAGTCACACAGCAGGAATTTGATGGTCAGTCTTTGACAGGGGGGGCAGTGGTAGTTCAGTGGTTAAGAAGTTGGGCTACTGATCAGAAGGTCATGAGTTCAAATCCCAGCACTGCCAAGCTGCCACTTTTGGGCACTTGAGCAAGGCCCTTAACCCTCAACTGCTCCCCGGGCACCACAGCAAAAATGGCTGCCCATTGCTCTGGGTGTGTTCACAGTTTGTAGTGTGTGTGTGTGTTCACTACTCACAACTTCTAATGTGTGTGCACTAACTTGGATGGAAAACAAAAGTTCATGTATTCTTAACCAGTAACGATTAAACAGTGTCTTCTCATTTCCTTCATAAAGGTCCAGTTTGGTAAACAACCATACAAGCTGAAGCTCTGGTTCCAGACAGCAAAAATGTTCAGTCCACTTGTCCACAAATGTTCACTTCAGAATTCTACAAATATTCTACAGATGTGAATCTGTATGAGCAACTGGTTAGATTACACCAACTGAGGAGCATAGACAACTTCACTGACTTCATGATTTACCTAACAAGCGAGTATCTGGCAGCAGATTCATCCCAGGACTGATGGAACGTTTAGGGAATTACAGGAATGTCCATTAACAGAGATGTGTATGATTGGTTATGTGATTGGTTATAGCTCAGTGTCTCAGGTCCTCACCTTCCTCGATGGCCTCCTTCACTTTCTCCGAGTCTTTAGACAGATACAGGTTTGTCATGTATGCCTTCAGGTAACCGACTGGACTCTTACCTCCCGTCATGCAAAACCTCTCAATCAGCAGATCTGTTCACACACACACACACACACGCATTACATTGCAGCTATTTCATAAAATACACTCACCACACATTCACACTGATAATATAATAATGCTGAATGGAAACCTGAAATAGTTTTATAGCATTATGCAGGGAATATTGTGCAGACAGACATTTAGGAAACATTACCTGTTATACAACAATATAAAGTGTTATAACTGTAGTAATTAATGTTGTTATTATAATATTGATGATGTCATCCTGTACCGTAGTGATTGATGGTGTTGATTAGCCGCACCCCCACCTGGGCGTGGTTATTAGTCATTAATACGATATCAAACAGCTCCTCACTGTCGGGGTACAGCTCCCTCAGACGAGTGTTCACCGTCATCAACGCCTGCAGGCACAATTCATAAATAAATAAATAAATAATCATGCAAATTAAGAAGAAGAAGAAGAAGAAGAAAAGTATTAATACTACATGTAATGTACAGTGAGTCATGGCAAGCATGCAGTTACGAAAACTCAGTGTGTGTTTTATTACAGCGAGTCCCAAAATCATTGAAAAGGTTGGTAGTGTGGGTCAGAACACAGACAGACAGCAACACACCAGAACCATAATCACAAAAACAGGGAAAACATGTGAGGGACAAAACCAGGAAACACTACACACACAACTGAAACTGGTAAATAAGGCTTGAAAAAATAAATACACAACAAGACTTCACAAATGGACAAACACTCAGCTGGGTGTACAAACTGATCTATGAGCTAACACTGTACAGGTGAACACAATCAGATAACACACCAATCACAGGACCAGAACAGAAACAAAAACAGATGGAATTCAAAACAAAACAAATAAGAGCAGTGTTCATTGATACACACACACACACCCATATACACACCCATATACACACCCACACACACACCCATATACACACACACTCACACCCATATACACACCACACACCCATACACACACTCACACCCATATACACACCCACACTCACACCCATATACACACCCACACCCACACACACACTCACACCCATATACACACCCACACACACACCCACACTCACACCCATATACACACCCACACACACACTCACACCCATATACACACCCACACACACACCCACACTCACACCCATATACACACCCACACACCCATACACACCCACACACACACTCACACCCATATACACACCCACACACACACCCACACTCACACCCATATACACACCACACACCCATACACACCCATACACACACTCACACCCATATACACACCCACACACACACCCACACTCACACCCATATACACACACTCTCACACCCATATACACACCACACACCCATACACACACTCACACCCATATACACACCCACACTCACACCCATATACACACCCACACACACACCCACACTCACACCCATATACACACACACTCACACCCATATACACACCCCCACACTCACACCCATATACACACCCACACTCACACCCATATACACACCCACACACACACTCACACCCATATACACACCCACACACACACCCACACTCACACCCATATACACACACACTCACACCCATATACACACCTCCACACTCACACCTATATACACACCCACACACAGACTCACACCCATATACACACCCACACACACACACTCACACCCACACACACACACACACCCACACACCCATATACACACCAACACACACACTCGCACCCATACACACACACACACCCACACACACACTCACACCCACACACACACCCACACTCACACCCATATACACACACACTCACACCCATATACACACCCACACACACACTCGCACCCATACACACACACACACACCCACACTCACACCCATATACACACCCACACACACACACCCACACTCACACCCATATACACACACACTCACACCCATATACACACCCGCACACACACCCATATACACACCCACACTCACACCCATACACAAACACACACACACTCACCCATATACACACCCACACACACACACACCCATATACACACCCACACACACACACCCATATACACACCCACACACACCCACACTCACCCATATACACACACACACACACACACTAACACTCACACACACACACACTAACACACACACACACACACACACACACACACACACACACACACACACTAACACACACACACCCACACTCACACTAACACACACTAACACACACTAACACAAACAGTGTGACCTTGACAAAAGGGAAGGCAGCTCCAGGTTTGAGTGGTTTGTTTTCGTTTTGTTGGTTGTAGTTGACGTACTTCTCCAGTCCTTCCTCCTCGTAGATCTTCCTCTCCTCCACCATGCTGAACAGAGTCCGAGACGAAACGGCGATCGTAATTGCAGTGCTCGGCTTCGGCTGGGAAACACACACACACACACACACACACAAACACACACATCAGAAAAACATCACGCTATAAGGGTATAAACAGATAATAACTGATAATAAGATCCAGTTGCAGATGTTTAGTCAGAATACAATATTTTATCATGTGATAAACATCTGGTCTCTGGTTTGTTCATTAGGGATAAATATAAATTAAAATGTTATATCCTGATTTCTGTAAAGTTGCTTTGTGACAAAATGTCCACTGTTGAAATTAATTGAATGAACTTCTCACTTCCCGACATTTTTTGATGAGATTAGAATTAAATGTAGTATTTTTTCAGACTCAGAGAAAGTCCTGATTACAGTAACACTCTTTTCTGGTGCTGAACAGTTGGTGTGTTGCTCAACTTCAAACTGTACAGAACTGATCAATACAAAGTGCTCAGCTCACATCAGCCCTATTACTATTACAGCCTCCTTACACTGGCTTCCTGTGAGCTTCAGCATATATTTTACATTTCTTTTAATAATTTATGCAGCATTGCGTGGTCCTGCCCCTGAATACATTAGTGAGTTGTTAACTCCATACTCTCCTGAAGGACCTCTCAGAGTCCTGCTGCACCTAGCTGGTTTCAGTGGATATCCAGATAAGTCTGAGTTTAGTTTGAGTTAACTCTGGTTTTTTCAGTTTCAATAAGGTGGATTGGTTTTTAGCAGGTTTCATCGCCATGGTAACTTACACTACAGGCCTTACCTGCTCCAGAGCAGGTTTCAATCTGGGTAAGAGATCACAAACCCAAACTGGCTCTTACTGTACCGCACACTGTATGTGTTTCTTTACGGTTCTCTGCGAGAGGTACATTATCCCTGTCCTAATATATTTTCACAAATTGTGGCTGTTTGCTGCAAACATCTGGTTTTTATGTGCAGGCGCTCGCTGAGTAAACACTGATTCAGGGTTAAAACCTGGGTTTACTGGGAAAGTTGATACCCAGCGTCATCAAACCTGTTAACCTTAATGAACTAAAATCTTACTCTATAACTCTGAGTTTATTGAACTGGCTTCGTGAAACAGGTCTCGGGTCATCACACCTGGGTCTGCTGGCTGCTCCAGGGTCTCACCTGGTGACTAAAGGTGACTCCTGCTTTGCAGTCAGACTCCCAAAACCCCGGGACGGTCTCTCTCTCGGTATAAGATCCACTGCTTCAGTCTCTGCTTTTTAATCCAGTCTGATAATGTACTTTTATATAAAGGCGTTCCTTCATGGTTAACCTCAGTGTTGCATTTTAGCAGCTTCTGCTATTCAGATTCTTCAATTCTTCTTATTTCATGTTCTTTTTGTCTTCTTATATTCACTACAATTTCCTGCTTATTCTGTATATTTTATTAATTAATTTACTTTATTTTGATAGTCATCTTGTTTATATTTATATAATCGTGCTCTGTTGTATTAACTTTATTTATTTAATCTGGTTATTTGTTTTATACACTTTACATGTATACACTTTTATATTTATTTATTTTCTATTTTATACACTTTTCCAACTATATAAATAAACTGCATTATTATTGTTGTTAATAAAAAAAAAGAAGAAGTAGAAGAAAAAGAAGCAGTTATACAGTTATATAACTGAGGGGTGGGTGGGTGTGTGTGTGTGTGTGTGTGTGTGTGTGTGTGTGTGTGTGTGTGTGTGTGTGTGTGTGTGTGACTCATGTCCCCGGTATTCCCTGGTTATATAGGTATATGTTTACTGTCGGACTTTATCACTTTTTTCTGTATAAAAGATAAAATAAATATGGTTAATTGTAAGGGTTTGGATTCTCAGCTCTTTAAAGTGAATTTATTCAGAATGTCCGGCGGGTTTGATCTGAACTGCACAAACAGGAAGTAACGAGGAGAAAAATTCAGCAACCCGCAGAAACACAGGAGATTTTATTCAAAAGTAAATCATTAAAATTAGATAAAGAGAGTAAACAGTGTTAGAGGATTATAGTGTTAATGACACTGCGGTGTTTTTTCACTTCGTCTCTGTAACACACACACAAACACACACACACCCGCTCACACACACACACACATCTGTTACACGCCGGGTTTCACTGTAAAGCTTTACACACACACACTGGAGTAAACGGAATGAAACTGGGTGTATAGTGTGTATAATAAACTCCTCGGTGTGTATAATAAACTGAGGAAGTCGGTACTCACAGGTCTGGGCTTTTTACTCTTCAGGTTGTTGAAAAAGACTTTGGCCGCTTCCCAGTCCGCTTCATCTTTGCTTTTTACTGAAGATTTCTCTTCTGTTTTACTCATTTTACTGTTTACTGCGCTGTTACTGAGAAACAACACGATCAGAGCTTCACTACCCCGAGAGAGAGAGAGAGAGAGAGAGAGAGAGAGAGAGAGAGGAAGTGAAATGTGTTCATGACGAATCTGCCACACTGAACACTAAGTTTAAACATGAAAGCAGCCACTCAGATACAGGCTTTAAAACTGCACTGAGTAACGTGTTTGTAATTAGGACATACATTCACCGTCCACTTTATTAGGAACATTTTATGAGCAGAAAAGCATCTCAGCATACACAAAACACAGACCCTTGAGGTAGATGAGCTACAGCAGCAGAAGACCACACCAGGTTCCTCTCCCTGTCAGCCAGGAACAGGAGTCTGAGGCTATCACGGGCACAGACTCACCCACACTGGACAGTAAAATGAGAAAACTTTCATTTGTTTGTTTTAAAATTACTGAACCATGAATTTAACAGATGTAAGTTTCTTTGATGCGTGAGGAAGGAGTCTCCAGTGTCAGCGCTTTGTAACAGCCAGAGCTAAAGCCGTTTACGCTTCTTTGCGGTTTCTCGGTAACGTGTGTAACAAACTGCGTTTTGTTTTCTCTTATTAACTTGAAGAGAGAGAATAAAGAGAGAGAATAGAGAGAGGGAATAGAGAGAGAGAATAAAGAGAGAGAATAGAGAGAGAGAATAAAGAGAGAGAGAATAGAGAGAGAGAATAAAGAGAGAGAATAGAGAGAGAGAATAAAGAGAGAGAATAAAGAGAGGGAATAAAGAGAGAGAATGAAGAGAGAGAATAAAGAGAGAGAGAATAGAGAGAGAGAATAAAGAGAGAATAGAGAGAGAGAATAAAGAGAGAGAATAGAGAGAGAGAATAAAGAGAGAGAATGAAGAGAGAGAATAGAGAGAGAGAATAAAGAGAGAATAGAGAGAGAGAATAAAGAGAGAGAATGAAGAGAGAGAATAAAGAGAGGGAATAAAGAGAGAGAATAGAGAGAGAGAATAGAGAGAGAGAATAAAGAGAGAGAATAGAGAGAGAGAATAAAGAGAGAGAATGAAGAGAGAGAATAGAGAGAGAGAATAAAGAGAGAGAATGAAGAGAGAGAATAGAGAGAGAGAATAAAGAGAGAATAGAGAGAGAGAATAGAGAGAGAGAATAAAGAGAGAGAATAGAGAGAGAGAATAAAGAGAGAGAATGAAGAGAGAGAATAAAGAGAGAGAATAAAGAGAGAATAGAGAGAGAGAATAGAGAGAGAGAATAGAGAGAGAGAATAGAGAGAGAGAATAGAGAGAGAGAATAAAGAGAGAGAATAGAGAGAGAGAATAGAGAGAGAGAGGGTTAGGGTTAGAGAGGGAACGAGTGTTTATAGCTGCTATAACGTAAGTGAGAACAGGAACTGACTTGTTTCACTGACATTAAATGTAACTATAAATGGATAAAAAGTATGACATGTCATTTATTACTAAATGAAAATTGTACAGTGATTATTTCTAATGTCATGGCTGGTTTTGGCCCCAACAACAACTGACTCCGAATCCCAGCAGCCCTGTAGGTCACATGACTCTACCATGTGCCCTGTACTCACTTATTAGTTGCTACCTGCTGTAGGTGTGTGAGCCCTGCCCCAGTTTTCTAGCTCATGATTCTTCTTTCTAATTTGTTTGTTTTCTTTTGTTTCCTTTAATAAATCGCCGGCACTCGCATCCGACTCTGACATTATTATTGATAAGTCCTGCCGAACTGTGATTGGTCCAATGGTTCCTTCCACAGAGAGCTCAGACCTGTGTTACTGTGACAGGAAATAAAGTGGGCGGAGTTTCAGAGTATGCACACTTCTGCAGGCTGGAGATGAATTATAGATGTCTTATCCAATTTCACAGACAAAAACATGCATCATTATTAATTCACCTGTGAGATGGAGTTTCAACAGGAGGTGTGTGTGTGTGTGTGTGTGTGTGTGTGTGTGTGTGTTTAAACTGCTCGCCATGTCTCCCGCTTAACCGCTCACATTTAAATAAGAATGCCCCACTTTCTCCTCCGATTACACACACACACACACACACACACACACACACACACACACACACACACACACAGAGTGTCTTTAGCTCACAGTAGTTGGCATGCTAGTATCCTGTAGTTAGCGTTAAAGGCATTATTCCCAGTGCCGTATCCCAGCACCAATTTCCTAGCACTGCACCCTATTTCGAGTTCCATATTCCCAGTGCCCTTTACTGTATATCCCCAAGCTCCAGACCGTTGGTGACCCAGTGACCCCAAACATGACTTTAGGAACCCTTTTATTTAGACATTAGCATGTTAGCATGTTAGCCTGATCTCATGGTTTAGAACAGGATAGTTGTACAGGATGGTGCTGTATTGTGTGTGTTTTAATAATTCATATGTTTAACCTGATACTGTTCTATACTCCATACACACACACACACACACACACACACACACACACACACAGAGGGAACGGGGATAAGCGAGTTCCACACTCACCTGTACAACCAGGTAAATCTTCGAGTGTTTTACGGCTCACACATACAGGACAGGACATAAAGCCGTCTGTGTGAGGGCGGAGACGTGACACAACTGATATGTCTGGATGAGTTTGTGATGCGAAGGTGCTGAGGTTTGTCTTATTTCATCATAATAGAGTTAGTATTTCTGTGTATCCATTTCTGTGTGTGTGTGTGTGTGTGTGTGTGTGTGTGTGTGTGTGTGTGTGTGTGTGTGTGTGCGTGTGTGTGTGTGTGTGTGTGATGCTGATGGTTCTGTCTCAATAATATAATTATACACACAGTGGCGAACCCTTTAGAATTTTCCATATTTCTGCATAAATGTGACCTGAAACATCATCAGATTTTCACACAAGTCCTAAAAGTAGATAAAGAACCCAATTAAATACATGAGACAAAAATATTATACTTGGTCATTTATTTATTGAGGAAAATGATCCAATATTACATCTCTGTGAGGGCAAAAGTATGTGAACATCTGGGATTAGCAGTTAATTTGAAGGTGAATTTAGAGTCAGGTGTTTTCAATCAATGGGACGACGATCAGGTGTGAGTGAGCGCCCTGTTTTATTTAAAGAACAGGATCTATCAGAGTCTGATCTTCACGACACACGTCTGTGGAAGTGTATCATGGCACAAACAAAGGAGATTTCTGAGGATCTCAGAAAAACACTCCAAGAGCAAGACGTGTAATAGTCCATGAGGTCACAGAGGAACCCTGGGTAACTTCTATGCAACTAAATGCCTCTCTCATATTGGCTAATGTTAATGTTCATGAGTCCACCATCAGGAGAACACTGAACAACAATGGTGTGCATGTAAGGGTTGCAAGGAGAAAGCCATTGCTCTCCAAAAAGAACATTGCTGCCCTTCTGCAGTTTGCTAAAGATCACGTGGACGAGCCAGAAGGCTACTGGAAAAATGTTTTGTGGACAGATGAGAACAAAATAGAACTTTTTGGTGTAAATGAGAAGCGTTATGTTTGGAGAAAGGAAAACACTGCATTCCAGCATAAGAACCTCATCCCATCTGTGAAACATGATGGTGGTAGTATCATGGTTTGGGCCTGTTTTGCTGCATCTGGACCAGGACGACTTGCCATCACTGATGGAACAATGGATTCTGAATTATACCAGTGACTTCTAAAGGAAAATGTCAGGACATCTGTCCATGACCTGAATCTGAAGAGAAAGTGGGTCATGCAGCGAGACAACGACCCTAAACACACAAGTCGTTCCACCAGAGAACGGTTAAAGAAGAATAAAGTTAATGTTTTGGAACGGCCAAGTCAGAGTCCTGACCTTAATCCAATAGAAATGTTGTGGAAGGACCTGAAGTAAGCAGTTCATGTGAGGAAACCCACCAACATCCCAGAGTTGAAGCTGTTCTGTACTGAGGAACGGGCTAAAACTCCTCCAAGCCGATGTGCATCAACAGTCACCGCTAACGTTTAGCTGCAGTTATTGCTGCACAAGGGGGTCACACCAGATACTGAAAACAAAGGTTCACATACTTTTGCCCTCACAGAGATGTAATATTGGATCATTTTCCTCAATAAATAAATGACCAAGTATAATATTTGTGTCTCATGTATTTAATTGGGTTCTTTATCTACTTTTAGGACTTGTGTGAAAATCTGATGATGTTTCAGGTCACATTTATTCAGATATATATAGAAAATTCTAAAGGGTTCACAAACTTTCAAGCACCACTGTATATTCCTAGTTATAGCGGGTGTATTGTGAATTTACCTTATCATGTTGTTAAAAGTTCCATATGAACGTAGCGTATGTTTTTGCACATACTGTATATTTGTTAGTAGATCTTGGCTACATTCCTCACTAGATAGTGTCCTCACTAGAGCTTAAGCCATTCTGAGGCTTTGTCTCAATCTTTACTGTGAACCCCTACTTACTCTTCCTTCTAGAATGTCACCCATTTCAAGATTGCATCCCAATAGCTTTTACATGTTATTAGTTGCTGAGATTTGGCTTCATGCCAGCATTTTAGTAAAATCTTAGCTTATGCAAATTCGCATGTATTGTTATTGTCCAATTTAACAATTTGCATGCTTAATACTGCAATTATCACATAACTGAACTTGATGCTCCTCACAGTTTCTTCATCAGGAACTAACATGAGGTGAAGAAGGAGACACAAAGAGAAACGCTGAGTCAATGGCGTTCTTCAAAAGTTTCCAGGAGAGCCTGTCCTCCGTGTCAGTCTCTTCCATCCTGGACTCGGTGTCCAGCACCGTCTCAAACACGGTGGACGGTGTGAGGACAGCGGTGAGCGATGTGACATACACGGTGAGCGACCAGCTGACAGAGCAGGTCAACACCATCATCAACAAGAAGCAGGGTGAGGATGAGGACAAAGGGAAAAGTAATGAGGGCGAGGCGTCCTCCGTGAAGGACTCAGACAGCAGGACGGGAGCAGCGGGACGAATAAACTCAAAGAGAAATGCTTTCGCAGATGAGGAGGAGGAGCGACGTGAGAGAGAGAAGCAGGAGCAGGAGCAGAAGAACGAGGAGGAGCAGTGGGAGTGGTGTTACGCTCCAGCTAAAGGCTGGTACCGCAAACGCAGAGACCCAAACCAGAGAGACACCGGTGCAGAGAGACAGGCAGAGAGACAGGAGAATAAAGAGAAGAGGACAGGAGCAAGTGGGCAGCTGTCGACCTCTGATGGAGACATGAATTTAAAGGAAGTGACGGCTGTGAGGATGGAGAATAATAACGGAGGACTGGAGGACACCATCTCCAAGACCAGTGCTGAGACAGCATACTGCGCGGACACTGAGACAGAACAGTGTCCAAACACTAACACTGACCAGACAAATGGACACGCCCAAGATGGACACACCCGAGACAAGCACGCCCAAGACGGAGCCGCCCAAGATGGACACGCCCCAAACGGAGATGCCCAAGACAGAGATGAGACTCAGTCAGATGAGAGGAGAAACTCCACATCTACTAATCCGAAACAGAACACTGGTATCTGTCTGTCTGTACACCTGTCTAGTTGGCTATCTGTCTGTCTGTCTGTCTGTCTGTCACCCTGTCTGTCTATTTATCTACCTGTCTGTCTGTCGGTTGGCAATCTATCTATGTTTCTACCTGTCTGTGTGCATATCTATTTATCTGTCTTCCTGTCTGTGTGCATATCTATTTATCTGTCTACCTGTCTGTCTGCACATCTATTTATCTGTCTACCTGTCTGTTTGCATATCTATTTATCTGTCTACCTGTCTGTCTCTTTGGATATCTGTCTGCTTGTGTACTTGTCTGGCTCTATAACTGTCTGTCTGTATACTAGTCTGTCTATCTGTGTATTAGTTTGTCTACTTGTCTGACTGTATATCTTCCACTCTGTCTGTCTGCTTACCTGTATCTGTCTATCTCTCTCAGACAATACTGTCTGTATATCTATCTGCCTCCCTGCCTGTCAATACCTGCGTGTCTATCTGTGAACCTGTCTGTCTCTGTCTTTACATCAGTATCTGTCTGTCTGTATATCTATTTGTCTGTCTACCTGTCTGTCTCTCTCAGACTGTATGATGGATGATAATGTGACCAGTTGCTCTGTGCTCCTGTAGGGGGTGGAGCTGCTGGAGGTGGAGCTGTAGAGAGTAGTGGTGTGGAGAGACAGTTACCTGAGGATGGGGACAGTGAAGAAGGTGCGACAGGTGACATCACACTGACTCTCCTGTTTGAAACATGTCTAGACTGCAGTTTAGGATGCAGATCTACCCTTGCTGTGTTGTCATGCTAATGCTAACACTAACACTAATGCTAATGCTGGTTTCCTTCATTCCCAGGCAGCAGCAGGTCAAGAGGCTCAAGTGTCCTGAAGGACCAGCAGGATGAGGACGAAGCCACGGGGTCACAGGGACATTTAGAGGTCACTGAGGTCACTGGGGACAGGAAGGACACAGAGCGTTCCTTTAACAAAGACCGCTTCCGCCGCTGTACTCTCCTCTGAGGCTCCACCCACTGACAAGCCTGTCCAATCAGTGACAATCTATCAAAACGATAACCCTCATAGATGGAGATAAAATACATGATGGGTGGAGATTAAAGGTATTCGTCACATCAAAATAGTGTCTATCAAAATGTCCGCCATGCTCCTGCTGTGACATCATCAAAACAGAGAAGAGCGCTTACACACTACACACCTGGTACAGAAAACAGAGCTTTAAAATGTTTAAATGAGCAAATTACAAAGTCTAAAATCAGAAGAAGAGAAGAGAAGTGAGTGAATGAGTCAGAGGTGATTTGCCCACCGATGTTAGCGTGAACAGAGATCAGTGGAGTGAAGAGACAACCATGAGACCTCAGGTGATGAGACAGAGACTGATGGGGATGAAGCTGAGAATCAAAGTGAGAATCATTTCCTGTTGTTAACTTATCATTCTGCACAATTCAGTAGTGATGTTGTTTATCCATCAGTACATGATGATATAAGTGTAGAAGTTATAAATGTAGAGGTTATGAACATACGGGCAGAGGCGTATCTACAGGGCAGGCGTGGCAGGCCATTGTCTGGGGTCCCGCATACCGAGAGGCCCCCAAGGACTGGTCATTTAAATAATCAGAAATTTTCATCATAAAATAACCCGCAGCAACATCTCAGTAACCCCCTTAAAGCGCTGTCTCGTTTGAGGACCTGTTTATGGTCCTGCGCCACCTCTTCACACTGTCACACGAGCTTTAATCCAAAAATGAACCTGAATCTGTCAGCCAGAAGCTCAAGAGAACACAAGAGGAGGAGGAAGAGAGGAAACAGGACAGGTGTAAGTGATGGAGATAATGACGAATAAATCGAGGCTAATTAAAGACAAACAAACCCACATCTAGTTGTGCAATTTCAGTTTTATTTCACCATATTAGAAGATGAATTATTGATAATAGTTAGCTAGGGTTAGCATGTTTTGAGTAGTGTTAGCAGTTCTTAATGTGGGCTGAAATGCAGTAGGTACTGAATGATGCACACAACACCGGCAGCACGGCTTGGAAAGTACCGGTACTGTGTCCCTTACTCCCGCTAATCAGTACTTTACATTAGTTAATACGTAGTTAATACATAGTTAATACGTAGTTAATATTAGTTAACATTAGTTAACATTAGTTGAAGATGAACATTTTGTTTCCTCATTGAGATTTGATTTCCTGTTTGTAAAACACACCATGAAGCTGTAAAAAAAATAAAAATAAAATAAACACTTTATGTTCTGTTAGTGTTTTAACTACTTTTAAATGTACATATACATACATGTATAACTATATCTGTAGGGGCCTGTTAAATATTTTGTTAAAATTTTTATATTTATATGTGTTTATGTAACACTGTATGATTCCAATAATGATATTAAGAAATGTAAAGGTTATAAATGTAGAGGTTATAAATGTAGAGGTTATAAATGTAAAGGTTATGAATGTAGAGGTTATAAATGTAGAGTTTATAAATGTAAAGGTTATAAATGTAGAGTTTATAAATGTAGAGTTTATAAATGTAAAGGTTATAAATGTAGAGGTTATAAATGTAGAGTTTATAAATGTAAAGGTTATAAATGTAAAGGTTATAAATGTAGAGGTTATAAATGTAAAGGTTATAAATGTAGAGTTTATAAATGTAGAATTTATAAATGTAGAGGTTATAAATGTAGAGGTTACAAATGTAGAGTTTATAAATGTAGAATTTATAAATGTAGAGGTTATAAATGTAGAGGTTATAAATGTAGAGTTTATAAATGTAAAGGTTATAAATGTAGAGGTTATAAATGTAGAGGTTATAAATGTAGAGGTTATAAATGTAGAGGTTATAAATGTAAAGGTTATAAATGTAGAGGTTATAAATGTAGAGGTTATAAATGTAAAGGTTATAAATGTAAAGGTTATAAATGTAGAGGTTATAAATGTAGAGGTTACAAATGTAGAGTTTATAAATGTAGAATTTATAAATGTAGAGGTTATAAATGTAGAGTTTATAAATGTAAAGGTTATAAATGTAGAGGTTATAAATGTAGAGGTTATAAATGTAGAGGTTATAAATGTAAAGGTTATAAATGTAAAGGTTATAAATGTAGAGGTTATAAATGTAGAGGTTATAAATGTAGAGTTTATAAATGTAGAGGTTATAAATGTAGAGGTTACAAATGTAGAGTTTATAAATGTAGAATTTATAAATGTAGAGTTTATAAATGTAAAGGTTATAAATGTAGAGGTTATAAATGTAAAGGTTATAAATGTAGAGGTTATAAATGTAGAGGTTATAAATGTAGAGGTTATAAATGTAGAGGTAACCATTGTGTCTTTCATTGGAAATGGAATTAAATATTTAAATGTGATTTTCTCCCTTTTCAAAGTCAAAGTCAAAGTCAGCTTTACTGTCATTTTTAGCACATGGCATGGAAATGAATAAAAATGAAACCCAGTTCCTTCAGGAGACCTGTAGGAGAACATGTAGGGGACAGACATTGAGGAGGACTAAAAGACAACAGTAACACCAGAAGGTAAACAGAATCACACAAAATTCAACAAGTCACATAAATAGAGAATATATGAAATATATATATATATATATATATATATATATATATATATATATATATATATATATATATATATATATATATATATACACACACACACACACAGGTGCATCTCAATAAATTAGAATGTCATGAAAAAGTTCATTTATTTCAGTAATTCAACTCAAATTGTGAAACTCGTGTATTAAATAAATTCAATGCCACAGACTGAAGTAGTTTAAGTCTTTGGTTATTTTAATTGTGATGATTTTGGTTCACATTTAACAAAAATGGTGAATATGGTGACATGCCAATGAGCTAATCAACTCAAAACACCTGCAAAGGTTTCCTGAGCCTTCAAAATGGTCTCTCAGTTTGGTTCACTAGGTAAGCCACAAACATTCATTGCCAAAGAAGCTGGCTGTTCACAGAGTGCTGTATACAAGCATGTTAACAGAAAGTTGAGTGGAAGGAAAAATTGTGGAAGAAAAAGATGCACAACCAACCGAGAGAACCGCAGCCTTATGAGGATTGTCAAGCAAAATCGATTCAAGAATTTGAGTGAACTTCACAAGGAATGGACTGAGGCTGGGGTCAAGGCATCAAGAGCCACCACACACAGACGTGTCAAGGAATTTGGTTACAGTTGTCGTATTCCTCTTGTTAAGCCACTCCTGAACCACAGACAACGTCAGAGGCGTCTTACCTGGGCTAAGGAGAAGAAGAACTGGACTGTTGCCCAGTGGTCCAAAGTCTTCTTTTCAGATGAGAGTAAGTTTTGTATTTCATTTGGAAACCAAGGTCCTAGAGTCTGGAGGAAGGGTGGAGAAGCTCATAGCCCAAGTTGCTTGAAGTCCAGTGTTAAGTTTACATAGTCTGTGATGATTTGGGGTGCAATGTCATCTGCTGGTGTTGGTCCATTGTGTTTTTTGAAAACCAAAGTCACTGCACCCGTTTACCAAGAAATTTTGGAGCACTTCATGCTTCCTTCTGCTGACCAGCTTTTTGAAGATGCTGATTTTATTTTCCAGCAGGATTGGCACCTGCCCACACTGCCAAAAGCACCAAAAGTTGGTTAAATGACCATGGTGTTGGTGTGCTTGACTGGCCAGCAAACTCACCACACCTGAACCCCATAGAGAATCTATGGGGTATTGTCAAGAGGAAAATGAGAAACAGGAGACCAAAAAATGCAGATGAGCTGAAGGCCACTGTCAAAGAAACCTGGGCTTCCATACCACCTCAGCAGTGCCACAAACTGATCACCTCCATGCCACGCCGAATTGAGGCAGTAATTAAAGCAAAAGGAGCCCCTACCAAGTATTGAGTACATGTACAGTAAATGAACATACTTTCCAGAAGGCCAACAATTCACTAAAAATGTTTTTTTTATTGGTCTTATGAAGTATTCTAATTTGTTGAGATAGTGAATTGGTGGGTTTTTGTTAAATGTGAGCCAAAATCATCACAATTAAAAGAACCAAAGACTTAAACTACTTCAGTCTGTGTGCACTGAATTTATTTAATACACGAGTTTCACAATTTGAGTTGAATTACTGAAATAAATGAACTTTTTCACGACATTCTAATTTATTGAGATGCACCTGTATATAAAGTGTGGCAGCAGTGAGGAGGTGATATAAACATATAGTTTAAAAAAAAAAACATGATGTAATGTATGAACATTATATCAGTACCAGGTGAATAAATATACAGCACTGTGCAAAAGTTTTAGGCACATGCAAAGAAATGCTGTAGAGCAAAGGTGCCTTCAAAATAATGAAATTAAATGTTTCTACATTAATAAAAACACCATAAAGAGCAGTAAACAGTAGTAAATAAAACAAAGTCAATATTTGGTGTGACAAAAAAATAAAAATAAAAATAAAATATTAGTCTCCAGTACAATGTGTGCAGTTTTATAAGGAAATGAGCTGGTAAGTTTTATTGAGCATCTTGCAGAACCAGACACAGTTCTTCTGGAGACTTTGACTTTCTCACTCACTT
This sequence comes from Cranoglanis bouderius, assembly GCA_023630585.1. Lineage (NCBI taxonomy): Eukaryota > Metazoa > Chordata > Actinopteri > Siluriformes > Cranoglanididae > Cranoglanis > Cranoglanis bouderius. The sequence goes on from CM042547.1 coordinate 23,213,032, forward strand.
CTTATTTTTGCAGCAAAACCCAGCAGCCTTCATTGTGTTTACTGTGTTAGGTCGCGCTACGAGCATGACTACAATTCCCAGCAGGCACAGCAGCCTACAAATATGGCCGCTACGGACTACACTCCCCATAGCACTCCCTCACTCCCACGCTCACAATCACCCGCCTTCTGACGACACACACCTGTAGGCAATCTCAAGTGCAATATATAAGGACTATCGTTTTTAACTTCCGGCGCGAAATATTTGTGCTATCTTTGTATCTGACATTTACCAAGCCTTTATTCTCTGACGGATTATCTCTGGTTTACGAACTTTGCTTGTGTTTAACGGATTTTGGATTATTGTCTCTGCCCTTGGACTGTCTATTTTGGGTTTACGGAACTTTTGCTACGTTTGTGGATTTTGTCTGTTGCTCTGCCTCTGATTACTCTGTTTGCCCGTGATACTGAACATTCCTGTTTATTGACCATTCTTCTGCCTCACGTTTTGGAACTGTTGATATTTATCTTTATAATACAAATAAAGCATCGAAAGTACTCTGCACTTGCATCCAGTCAACTGTGCATTTCATAACATACTGTCTGAAAAGTGTCTCTTACGTAATATGCTGCTTTCTTTAATGACATACAAACATTTTTCTGTAACATTTAATTTTGTGCCAGAAAACTAATGTTTGGAAATCTAAAATGTTTTTGTACTGACTTGATAATGTAGATGTCATAAAATAAAACATCTACAACAAACTTTGTACTAAAAAAATAACTTTTGCACAGTACTGTATCTGTATACAGTTATTGCACATAGTAACATAATATAATATTGCACTTGATGTGTGAGGTAGAGTCATACTATTGTTTGTATTGTATTGTATTAAAGTCACAATAGTGCAGTTGGGGGGGGGTGGGGGGTCGAGACGGAGGGGGGTGGGGGTGTTCACTTTAAAATAAGACTAATGTTAGAACATTACTTCATTAAGTGTTTAAGCAGTGTCTATGGTACAGAGTGTCTATGGTACAGAGTGTCTATAGAACAGAGTGTCTATAGAACAGAGTGTTTATGGTACAGAGTGTCTATGGCACAGAGTGTCTATGGTACAGATTGTCTATGGTACAGATTGTTTATAGAACAGAGTGTTTATAGAACAGAGTGTCTATAGAACAGAGTGTCTATAGAACAGAGTGTCTATGGTGCAGAGTGTTTATGGTACAGAGTGTCTATAGAACAGTGTTTATAGAACAGAGTGTCTATGGTACAGAGTGTCTATAGAATAGAGTGTCTGTAGAACAGAGTGTTTATGGTACAGAGTGTCTATAGAACAGAGTGTCTATGTTACAGAGTGTCTATAGAACAGAGTGTCTATAGTACAGAATGCCTATGGTACAGAGTGTCTATAGAACAGAGTGTCTATGGTACAGAGTGTTTATGGTACAGAGTGTCTATAGAACAGTGTTTATAGAACAGAGTGTCTATGGTACAGAGTGTCTATAGAATAGAGTGTTTATGGTACAGAGTGTCTATGGTACAGAGTGTTTATAGAACAGAGTGTATATGGTACAGAGTGTATATGGTACAGAGTGTCTATAGAACAGAGTGTTTATGGTACAGAGTGTTGATAGAACAGAGTGTTTATGGTACAGAGTGTTTATAGAACAGAGTGTCTATGGTACAGAGTGTCTATGGTACAGAGTGTCTATGGTACAGAGTGTTTATAGAACAGAGTGTCTATGGTACAGAGTGTCTATGGTACAGAGTGTCTATGGTACAGAGTGTCTATAGAACAGAGTGTCTATAGAAGAGAGTGTCTCTAGAACAGAGTGTTTATGGTACAGAGTGTCTATAGAACAGAGTGTCTATGGTACAGAGTGTCTATAGAACAGAGTGTCTATGGTACAGAGTGTCTATGGTACAGAGTGTCTATGGTACAGAGTGTCTATAGAACAGAGTGTCTATAGAATAGAGTGTCTGTAGAACAGAGTGTTTATGGTACAGAGTGTCTATAGAACAGAGTGTCTATGGTACAGAGTGTCTATAGAACAGAGTGTCTATGGTACAGAATGTCTATGGTACGGAGTGTCTATGGAACAGAGTGTCTATGGAACAGAGTGTCTATGGTACAGTGTTTATGGTACAGAGTGTCTATAGAACAGAGTGTCTATGGTACAGAGTGTCTATAGAACAGAGTGTCTATGGTACAGAATGTCTATGGTACGGAGTGTCTATGGAACAGAGTGTCTATGGAACAGAGTGTCTATGGTACAGTGTTTATGGTGCAGAGTGTTTATAGAACAGAGTGTCTATGGTACAGAGTGTTTATGGCACAGAGTGTCTATAGCACAGTGTCTATAGCACAGAGTGTTTATGGTACAGAGTGTTTATAGAACAGAGTGTCTATGGTACAGAGTGTCTATGGTACAGAGTGTCTATAGAACAGAGTGTCTATAGAATAGAGTGTCTGTAGAACAGAGTGTCTATGGTACAGAGTGTCTATGGTACAGAGTGTCTATAGAACAGAGTGTTTATGGCACAGAGTGTCTATAGCACAGTGTCTATAGCACAGAGTGTTTATGGTACAGAGTGTTTATAGAACAGAGTATCTATAGAACAGAGTGTCTATGATACAGAGTGTTTATGGTACAGAGTGTCTATAGAACAGAGTGTCTATGGTACAGAGTGTCTATATAACAGAGTGTCTATGGTACAGAATGTCTATGGTACGGAGTGTCTATGGAACAGAGTGTCTATGGAACAGAGTGTCTATGGTACAGTGTTTATGGTACAGAGTGTTTATAGAACAGAGTGTCTATGGTACAGAGTGTCTATGGTACAGAGTGTCTATGGTACAGAGTGTCTATAGATCAGAGTTTTTATGGTACAGAGTGTTTATGGTAAAGAGTGTTTATAGAACAGAGTGTCTATGGTACAGAGTGTATATGGTACAGAGTGTATATGGTACAGATTGTCTATAGAACAGAGTGTCTATAGAACAGAGTGTTTATGGCACAGTGTGTCTATAGCACAGTGTCTATAGCACAGAGTGTCTATGGTACAGAGTGTCTATGGTACAGAGTGTCTATAGAACAGAGTGTCTATAGAACAGAGTGTCTATAGAACAGAGTGTTTATAGAACAGAGTGTCTATAGAACAGAGTGTTTATGGTACAGAGTGTTTATGGTACAGAGTGTCTATAGAATAGTGTGTTTACAGAACAGCGTGTCTATAGAACAGAGTGTTTATGGTACAGAGTGTCTATAGAACAGAGTGTTTATGGTACAGAGTGTTAATGGTACAGAGTGTTTATAGAACAGTGTCTATGGTACAGAGTGTCTATGGTACAGAGTGTCTATAGAACAGAGTGTTTATGGCACAGAGTGTCTATGGTACAGAGTGTTTATGGCGCAGAGTGTCTATAGAACAGAGTGTCTATGGTACAGAGTGTTTATAGAACAGAGTGTATATGGTACAGAGTGTATATGGTACAGAGTGTATATGGTACAGAGTGTCTATAGAACAGAGTGTTTATAGAACAGAGTGTTTATGGTACAGAGTGTTTATGGTACAGAGTGTCTATAGAACAGAGCGTTTATAGAACAGAGTGTCTATAGAATAGAGTGTCTATAGAACAGAGTGTTTATGGTACAGAGTGTCTATAGAACAGAGTGTCTATGGTACAGAATATCTATGGCACAGAGTGTCTATAGAACAGAGTGTCTATGGTACAGAGTGTCTATGGTACAGAGTGTCTATGGTACAGAGTGTTTATAGAACAGAGTGTATATGGTACAGAGTGTATATGGTACAGAGTGTCTATGGTACAGTGTGTCTATGGTACAGAGTGTCTATGGTACAGAGTGTCTATAGAACAGAGTGTTTATGGCGCAGAGTGTCTATAGAACAGAGTGTTTATGGCGCAGAGTGTCTATAGAACAGAGTGTCTATGGTACAGAGTGTTTATGGTACAGAGTGTTTATAGAACAGAGTGTTTATGGTACAGAGTGTTTATGGTACAGAGTGTCTATGGTACAGAGTGTCTATAGAACAGAGTGTTTATGGCACAGAGTGTCTATAGCACAGTGTCTATAGCACAGAGTGTCTATGGTACAGGGTGTTTATGGTACAGAGTGTTTATAGAACAGAGTGTTTATGGTACAGAGTGTCTATGGTACAGAGTGTCTATAGAACAGAGTGTCTATAGAACAGTGTGTTTATAGAACAGAGTGTCTATAGAACAGAGTGTTTATGCTACAGAGTGTCTATAGAATAGTGTGTTTATAGAACAGCGTGTCTATAGAACAGTGTGTTTATGGTACAGAGTGTTTATGGAACAGAGTGTCTATGGTACAGAGTGTCTATAGAACAGAGTGTTTATGGCACAGAGTGTCTATGGTACAGAGTGTCTATGGTACAGAGTGTCTATAGAACAGAGTGTTTATGGTGCAGAGTGTCTATAGAACAGAGTGTTTATGGCACAGTGTGTCTATAGAACAGAGTGTCTATGGTACAGAGTGTCTATGGTACAGAGTGTTTATAGAACAGAGTGTATATGGTACAGAGTGTATATGGTACAGAGTGTCTATAGAACAGAGTGTTTATGGTACAGAGTGTTGATAGAACAGAGTGTTTATGGTACAGAGTGTCTATAGAACAGAGTGTCTATAGAACAGAGTGTCTATAGAACAGAGTGTCTATAGAATAGAGTGTTTATGGTACAGAGTGTCTATAGAACAGAGTGTCTATAGAACAGTGTCTATAGAACAGAGTGTCTATGGTACAGAGTGTCTATAGAACAGAGTGTCTATGGTACAGAGTGTCTATGGTAGAGTGTCTATAGAACAGAGTGTCTATGGTACAGAGTGTCTATGGTACAGAGTGTCTATGGTACAGAGTGTCTAAAGCACAGAGTGTCTATGGTAAAGAGTGTCTATGGTAAAGAGTGTCTATAGAACAGAGTATCTATAGAACAGAGTGTCTATGGTACAGAGTGTCTATGGTACAGAGTGTTTATGGTACAGAGTGTCTATAGAACAGAGTGTCTATGGTACAGAGTGTCTATAGAACAGAGTATATATGGTACAGAGTGTCTATGGTACAGAGTGTTTATAGAACAGAGTGTATATGGTACAGAGTGTACATGGTACAGAGTGTCTATAGAACAGAGTGTTTATAGAACAGAGTGTTTATGGTACAGAGTGTTTATGGTACAGAGTGTCTATAGAACAGAGTGTCTATAGAACAGAGTGTTTATGGTACAGAGTGTCTATAGAACAGTGTCTATAGAACAGAGTGTCTATGGTACAGAGTGTCTATAGAACAGAGTGTCTATGGTACAGAGTGTCTATGGTACAGAGTGTCTATAGAACAGAGTGTCTATGGTACAGAGTGTCTATGGTAGAGTGTTTATGGCACAGAGTATCTATAGAACAGAGTGTCTATAGAACAGAGTGTCTAAAGCACAGAGTGTCTATGGTAAAGAGTGTCTATGGTACAGAGTGTCTATAGAACAGAGTGTTTATGGTGCAGAGTGTCTATAGAACAGAGTGTTTATGGCACAGTGTGTCTATAGAACAGAGTGTCTATGGTACAGAGTGTCTATGGTACAGAGTGTTTATAGAACAGAGTGTATATGGTACAGAGTGTATATGGTACCGAGTGTCTATAGAACAGAGTGTTTATGGTACAGAGTGTTGATAGAACAGAGTGTTTATGGTACAGAGTGTTTATGGTACAGAGTGTCTATAGAACAGAGCGTTTATAGAACAGAGTGTCTATAGAATAGAGTGTTTATGGTACAGAGTGTCTATAGAACAGAGTGTCTATAGAACAGTGTCTATAGAACAGAGTGTCTATGGTACAGAGTGTCTATAGAACAGAGTGTCTATGGTACAGAGTGTCTATGGTAGAGTGTCTATAGAACAGAGTGTCTATGGTACAGAGTGTCTATGGTACAGAGTGTCTATGGTACAGAGTGTCTAAAGCACAGAGTGTCTATGGTAAAGAGTGTCTATGGTAAAGAGTGTCTATAGAACAGAGTATCTATAGAACAGAGTGTCTATGGTACAGAGTGTCTATGGTACAGAGTGTTTATGGTACAGAGTGTCTATAGAACAGAGTGTCTATGGTACAGAGTGTCTATGGTACAGAGTGTCTATAGAACAGAGTATATATGGTACAGAGTGTCTATGGTACAGAGTGTTTATAGAACAGAGTGTATATGGTACAGAGTGTACATGGTACAGAGTGTCTATAGAACAGAGTGTTTATAGAACAGAGTGTTTATGGTACAGAGTGTTTATGGTACAGAGTGTCTATAGAACAGAGTGTCTATAGAACAGAGTGTTTATGGCACAGAGTATCTATAGAACAGAGTGTCTATAGAACAGAGTGTCTAAAGCACAGAGTGTCTATGGTAAAGAGTGTCTATAGAACAGAGTATCTATAGAACAGAGTGTCTATGGTAGAGAGTGTCTATGGTACAGAGTGTTTATGGTACAGAGTGTCTATAGAACAGAGTGTCTATGGTACAGAGTGTCTATGGTACAGAGTGTCTATGGTACAGAGTGTTTATAGAACAGAGTGTATATGGTACAGAGTGTATATGGTACAGAGTGTCTATAGAACAGAGTGTTTATAGAACAGAGTGTCTATAGAACAGAGTGTTTATGGTACAGAGTGTCTATAGAACAGAGTGTCTATGCTAAAGAGTGTTTATGGTACAGAGTGTTTATGGTACAGAGTGTCTATAGAACAGAGTGTCTATAGAACAGAGTGTCTATAGAACAGAGTGTTTATGGTACAGAGTGTCTATAGAACAGAGTGTCTATAGAACAGAGTGTCTATAGAACAGAGTGTTTATGGTACAGAGTGTCTATAGAACAGTGTCTGTAGAACAGAGTGTCTATGGTACAGAGTGTCTATGGTACAGAGTGTCTATGGTACAGAGTGTCTATAGAACAGAGTGTTTATGGCACAGAGTATCTATAGAACAGAGTGTCTAAAGCACAGAGTGTCTATGGTAAAGAGTGTCTATAGAACAGAGTATCTATAGAACAGAGTGTCTATGGTACAGAGTGTCTATGGTACAGAGTGTCTATAGAACAGAGTGTCTATGGTACAGAGTGTCTATGGTACAGAGTGTCTATGGTAGAGACTTCACTCATGGTGTAGAGAATTTCAGAGAGCTTCACTGTGGAGGTTTTGTTTTAGTAACTACACACTCACTGTAATAAACTATAACTAATCACTAGTGTTAGCAGTGTAGATTATGAACGGTGAGTAAATTATTTCACCGATACCTGTAAAATTCTTGCTCAGTCTTTGATCTCACTCTAACACATTAGACTGAATTAAATAATGCGAGGTGAATGTTTTGGTGTTAGTGTAGTTATTGCGGTTCTCCTGTGGAGGGCAGCAAAGAGCTGGGAATGTCTCACAAAATAAACGCACATTCATTTCAGGAGAAACTCTGCTGCAGCAATTCTATAAAAAACCCTACATGAGAGTGAGTGGTGTTTATCAGAGAGACTCGTCTTAACAGCATGACTTCTACAATATTCTACAATTTACAGCCTCTGACTCTCAGGGAACTGTCTCACACCCCGCCAAACTGTCTCACACCCTGCCAAACTGTCTCACACCCTGCCAAACTGTCTCACACCCCATAAAGCTGTCTCACACCCCGCCAGGCTATCTCACACCCTGCCAAACTGTCTCACACCCTGCTAAACTGCCTCACACCCTGCCAAACTGTCTCATAACATGCCAAACTGTCTCACACCCTGCTAAACTGTCTCATAACCTGCCAAACTTTCTCACACCCTGCCAAAATGTCTCACACCATGCCAAACTGTCTCACACCCTGCCAAATTGTCTCATAACCTGCCAAACTGTCTCACACCCCTTCAAGCTGTCTCACACCCCGCCAAGCTATCTCACACCCTGCCAAACTGTCTCACACCCTGCCAAACTGCCTCACACCCTGCCAAACTGTCTCATAACATGCCAAACTGTCTCACACCCTGCTAAACTGTCTCATAACCTGCCAAACTGTCTCACACCCTGCCAAAATGTCTCACACCATGCCAAACTGTCTCACACCCTGCCAAATTGTCTCATAACCTGCCAAGCTGTCTCACACCCCTTCAAGCTGTCTCACACCCCGCCAAGCTATCTCACACCCTGCCAAACTGTCTCACACCCTGCCAAGCTGTCTCACACCCTGCAAAACTGTCTCACACCCCACCAAACTGTCTCACACATGCCCAACTGTCTCACAACCCACCAAACTGTCTCACACCCCACCAAACTGTCTCACACCCTGCCACACTGTCTCATAACCCTCCAAACTGTCTCACACCCCGCCACACCGTCTTACAACCCGCCAAATAGTCTCACACCCCGCCAAACTGTCTCACACCCCACTAAACTGTCTTACAACCCGCCAAATAGTCTCACACCCCACTAAACTGTCTTACAACCCGCCAAATAGTCTCACACCCCGCCAAACTGTCTCACAACCTGACAAAATGTCCACATGACGTAGTAAATCCACTTCCTGTTTATTTTCCCTCCTCAGAAGAGACGCAGATCAGATATGGGGGTCTGAGGGAATCGAGTGTTTCCTGTGTGTTTATCTCACTCTGAGGAACAACACGTTCTCCCATCTCAGCATATTTTATTTTACAGCATGTAGAAAAAGGCATTTATTTACTCATCTGAAACAAGTCAAGCATGAAACACACACACTTATTGACAGCAGTTTTACTAACAACATTATTCTGAAGGGCTGTGTTCCAAATCAGGTTTTCACCAGGTTCTTGTCAGGTTCTCCACTTAAATAAACGTTCTCACTGAACTAGCCTAACTGTGCTAATTTTGTTGAAGGAGGTCTCTACTCCTCACCCCGGTCCTTCTCCTTTCTCTAATAAATCCTCATTCACTCTGGTCACAGAGAACCTTGAGGGTTCTTCCTGGGTTCCTGAGTCGCCGCTGTCGAAGCTAAACCTGAAGCTGGGGATCTGAATGGATCTACGTAAGACGTTGCTTGAGTCCCATGCTAAACTTCCTGCTCTCTTTAGAACTTCCTTTTCTGAACCCTTCTCCTTTCCCAGGTCCGGATCTTGGCTCAGCTCCTCTTGAAGGGATCTGCACTCCTCCAGATCTCCGGTGGAACCTCTGGCTCTGGAGATGACCATGTAGACATTGTCTCCGATGCTGAATCTGCGTTTCTGGCGTGGCGACTGTTCCAGCGGCACCACCATCTGTTTTAAGAGTTCACTGCAGCTCTTGGAGCGTGTGAGCTCCCCCTCCTGCTGCTTCTTCTTCTTCTCAGCTGTTCCGATGGCTCGGATCACGTCGCTATAGTCCTCACCTTTCTCCGACATGAACTTGAAGATATCCACAATGCTGGGTGCGTGAGGTAGTGGTGCTTTGTGCATCTGCTCCAGCTGAGCAGGAGAAAGCTTGTGACGCATCTGTCTGCGTTTCTTCAGGACTTTGTGGGCCTCCACCACCATGTTGACATTCCAGCTGAAGAACAGAGAAAGCCATGCCAGGCCCATGTAGATCCATAACTCCACACAGAACCGGTATGGAGCTTTGTAGGTCAGCCCCGTGTTCACACCTGGAACCAGACAAAAACAATGAATGTACTTTAGATGTCAGGAGCTAACTTAGCTAGCTAGTCTTAGGTGGGATTTCAGGAGATAAACATCTACCAGTTAGGACTTCTAATCATGGTTTGTCACCTCGGGAAACTTTTCCATCGTTTCCCATCAAAACCAGGTATTACTGAGTTTAAAATGCACAAATGTGAAGATTTCTTGTGGTTTTAGGTGCAGTATTAAAGATTATACTATTGCTATGGAGACTGAAATTAAATCTGTGTTTGCACTGTAGCCATGGAAACCAAGGTCACTAATCAATAGTGTTTGCAAAATACAGTATCATAATAATAATAAAGCTGACTTTATTCTGATCTCTTTGGGTTTCTGAAGGAGATTCTTCAGAATATTGGATTGAATAATTTGTGTCAAATAGCTCTGAGGTCATTGAAAGAACATTGTCATTATAGTGTTTACGTTTGAGATGTCCATCATCTTCAATACCGTTTCAGTGTCTGACAGAATGTTACAAGGCTCCGCCCCTTCAAGAGATTTCCCAGTCACCATAATGAGAAGCTGTACATCCAGGAGGGACAAGTGAAGAGCACACTGTCCAATAAACACAGAGATGTTCTTTCGTAATTAAATATGAAAGCTCCTACAATGGGCACATGAGCATCAGAACTGGACAATGGAGCAATGGAAGAAGGTGGCCTGGTCTGATGAATCACGTTTTCTTTTACATCATGTGGACGGCCAGGTGCGTGTGTGTCGCTTACCTGGGGAAGAGTTGGCACCAGGATGCACTATGGGAAGAAGGCGAGCCGGTGGAGGCAGTGTGATGCTCTGGGCGATGTTCTGCTGGGAAACCTCGGGTCCTGGCATTCATGTGGATGTTACTGTGATACATACCACCTACCTAAACATTGCTGCAGACCAAGTTCACCCTTTCATGGTAACGGTGTTCCCTAATGGCAGTGGCCTCTTTCAGCAGGATAATGAGCCCTGACACACTGCAAACATTGTTCAGAAACGGTTTGAGGAACATGACAAAGGGTTCATGGTGTTGACTCGGCCTCCAAATTCCTCAGATCTCAATCCGATCGAGCATCTGTGGGATGTGCTGGACAAACAAGTCCGATCCATGGAGAAATATAAGCTAGTAAGTTTGTGAAGATGGTTTCGCACAACCCTCACCACCGTCAATCATCAGCCTCATTAATCATGCTGGGGCCGTTAGCGTACCTGCTACGTAGTCTCCAAAGCCCACGGTGGTGAGTGTGATAAAGCAGAAGTAAAGCCCCTCCAGATACGTCCACTCTTCCATACACATGAAGATGAATGGAGGGATGAGCAGGTGGAACAGCAAACCCCACAACAGGAACAATGTAGTGCAGATAAACTGTACCTTTTTCTGTAACACACACACACACACACACACACACACACACACACACACATGCATACACACACATACACGCACACACACGCACACACACACACACACACACACACACACACACACACACACACACACACACACACACACACACACACTGTCCAATCAGAATACAAATTACATACAATGACAGAAGTATAAGTTTAGTGTTATTTGAATAATGTAAATGGTGACTTCTCTATGCATACTGAGGTAAAGTTTGGTGTTCCGCAAGGTTCTGTTTTAGGCCCACTGCTTTTTTCTTTATATATGCTACCTCTGGGTCAAATTATTCGTAAACATGGAATTAGCTTCCACTGTTATGCTGATGACACACAGTTGTATGTTTCAGCAGAGCCAGATGACAGACACCAGTTTAATAAAGTCGAGGAATGTGTAAAGAACATTAGACAGTGGATGCTTATTAACTTCCTCTTACTAAATTCTGACAAGACAGAAGTACTTATACTAGGACCACATGCAGCTAGAAGTAAGTTTTCTGATTACATAGTAACTCTGGATGGCCTTTCTGTTTCATCATGTGCAGCAGTAAAAGACCTTGGTGTGATTATTGACTCCAGTCTTTCATTTGACGCCCATGTAGATAATATTACTAGGACAGCCTTCTTTCACCTCAGAAATATTGCTAAGATAAGAAATATATTGTCACTACAGGGTGCAGAAAAATTAGTCCATGCTTTTGTCACCTCTAGGTTGGATTATTGTAATGCCTTACTGTCTGGATGTTCCAGTAGGAGCATAAACAAACTCCAGTTAGTCCAGAATGCAGCTGCAAGAGTCCTTACTAGAGCCAGAAGATATGACCACATCACCCCTATCTTATCCACACTGCATTGGCTCCCAGTGAAATTTCACATTATAATTATATTATATATATATATATATATATATATATATATATATATATATATATATATATATATATATATATATATATATATATTATATAAAATACTACTATTGACTTATAAAGCACTAAATGGTCTAACGCCACAGTACCTAAGCGAACTTTTGGTCTTTTATGATCCGCCATGCCTACTTTGATCGAAAGGTGCAGGCTATTAGTTGGTACCTTGAATAGTGAAGGCTACAGCAGGAGGAAGAGCTTTCTCTTACAAAGCCCCACAGTTATGGAACAGCCTTCCAATTAGTGTTCGGGACTCAGACACAGTCTCAGTGTTTAAGTCCAGGCTGAAAACATATTTGTTTAGTCAAGCTTTTTGTGAATAGCTTTTTCCTTAGGTAAAGGAGCAGATCTAGAGGTCTCACGGGCATAGTGTGTTGTGGTGAACTGGGATGTTTGGATGCTGTTACCCCCCAACTTTCACGCCTTCACCCAGGTGTGGTGATGGTGGAGTAGCTGGCTGCCTTTGTCCCAGGGAGCCCCCATGTCTGTGTTACCTTCTGGCTCTACTTTTTAGTTATGATGTCATAGCTAGTCTTGCCGGAGTCCCTACTTTCACTCACAAAAATTACCCTGTCCTTAACCATTACGGGACAATAAGCACCTAATAATCTCTCTCTCTCTCTCTCTCTCTCTCCCTCTCTTTCTGTCGAGCTACACATGATACTCCTGAGACGCCAGTGATCCCGACCCCTTCTGCTCTCTGGACCTGCCTGATCCATCCTGATGCCCTACTTCTGGTTGGAGTTCTCATCAATTGGAAGTCACATGCTGCTGCTGAGGCCCCACACGGTGCAGCCTAAAGATCATTGAGATGACTGAGAATGGTACCACTTAAAAACCATAAAGATGGCTTTGGACCTCAATTTATATGAACAGTTATGCTATGATGGCTTTAGGACTGCAATTGCCCAAACAGTTTTGCACTCAAGTCTCCACCAGTGAACAGTGGAGAAGTTCAACAAAACAGACTTCATGTAAAAACTGTAATGAATTTTCCTGGTTACACAACTGCACTATTTGACCATGTAGTATAAGCACATTTATAGAAGGGATTTATTTATTTATAATCGCACTATCCGGTGTCACCCAGATGAGGATGGGTTCCATTTTGAGTCTGGTTCCTCTCAAGATTTCTTCCTCATATCGTCTCAGGGAGGTTTTCCTCACCACCGTTGCTTCTGGCTGCTCATTAGGGATAAATTCATACATTTAAAATCTATATCCTGAATTTATATATTTCTGTAAAGCTGCTTTGGGACTCCACCCAAACCCCGCCATGGACGGTCCCAAGCCCGGCTGAGACAGGAGGAGGGTTGGGCGTAGGGCCAGCGACCCTACCCCGTCAAAACTTCAGCGCTACGGAAACGGCAAGAAGAAACCAACAAGATCGACTAACCGGCGGCGAAGATGGACACTCTCCTGTGACGGTGGTGGATCAAAGCCCATTGGACGTCCATCACCTGATGCGAGGCTCAATCTTCAATGCTAAGTTACTAACAAAAATTGGAGCATGGAACGTACAAACGCTATTCCAGTGTGGAAAGCTGGTTCAACTCCTAAACAAATTCGACCGATACCGTATGGACATCCTTGGGGTCAGTGAGATGCGTTGGACAAACACCGGGCACATGGTCAGCGATGGGAAGGTCATCATTTATTCGGGCCATGACACCGAACATAGACGTGGAGTGGGAATCGTTATGTCCATCAAGGCGGCATCAGCACTCATAGGCTGGAAGCCTGTAGTGACCGTATTATCACTGCCTGATTCCGAACCAACCACGCCAAGGTCACAATCATCCAAGCGTACGCCCTGATCGAAGACGCAGAAGATATCAACAAGGATGAGTTTTACGACCAACTACAGCAGGCCCTAAATGAAACCCCCCGTCACGACATCATTCTGCTCATCGGCGATTTCAATGCAAAGATTGGCAAGAAGCGTCATGGTCTGGAACACGTCATGGGCCCACACGGCTCAGCCACAGAAACCAACGACAATGGAGACTGGCTAATCTCTCTATGCGCAGCAAATGGCCTATCGATCGGAAATACATACTTCGACCATAAGCAGATCCATAAGAAGACATGGCGGTCGCCAGATGGAGAAACGCTCAATGAGATCAATTACGCCTGCATAAGAAAACGGTGGCGATCGTCGCTGGTAGATGTGCGGGCTTGCAGGGGACAGATATTGGTTCTGACCACTACCTCCTCCTCGCGAAGTGTCGACTCCGATTGAAGCGCCAACAAATGCAACAGAAACGACCACACCCCTTCGCAGTGGACCGACTTAAAGACCGGGCAGTGGCCGAACGATTTACACTTGAATTAAGGAACAAGTTCGAGGTACTGATAGAAGAGGCAGACACTGACATTGAACAACGATGGACGAGGCTGACACAGGCGATCACTGGAAGTGCTGAGACTACTATCGGAAGAAGGCGAGGAACATACAAGGAACGATGGATCCAGGAACGAACATGGGATCAGATGGATGAATGTAGATCGGCTCGACAGAAGCATGACCAAGCAAAAATGGAGGAGGAACGGGTGGCCACGACAGAACGTTATCGAGAATTGGACCAAAGAGTGAAGAGAAGTTGAAGACGAGACAAACGCGACTGGTTGGACCAGAAGGGACAAGAAGCACAAGCAGCGGTGGAAAGGAATGACACCAAGACGCTCTACCGCATTGTCCGGGACCTTACCAGCGCGAAGACCGGGCAGGGTGCACCTGTCAAAGACAAGAATGGCAAAGCACTGCTGACCAAAGAAGAGCAAAATGCCCGATGGGTGGAACACTTCAAAGAAACCTTGAACCAGCCTCCCCCTGGGACCACGTTCACCTTCGCTCCTGCGGATCGAGCAAACGACCTGGACGTGAGGACAGATGCAATCACAACAGCGGAGATTTCGACTGCGATTTGACTCCTGAAAAATGGCAAAGTGCCTGGCCTGGATATGGTATCTGCGGAAATGCTCAAGCACAGTGGACAACGCCTCGTCGAAGAAATTACGGACCTTCTAAATTCCTGTTGGGCAACAGCGCAAGTACCGGAAGATTGGCAAAGAGGTGTCATCGTGAAGCTCCCAAAGAAAGGCAATTTGGCGGATTGTAACAACTGGCGTGGAATCACACTCCTCTCGGTTCCTGGAAAGGTTTTCAGCATCGTCCTGCTCAGAAGACTTCAAAAAGCTGTGGATCAGAAGCTTCGAGAAGAACAAGCCGGATTCCACAGTGGCAGATCGTGCACTGAGCAGATTTTTGTCCTAAGAACAATCATTGAGCAGAGCTTGGAATACCAACAGTGACTTTCTATCAACTTCGTCGACTTCACCAAGGCCTTTGACAGTATCCATCGAGACTCACTTTGGAATGTAGTGAGGTCATATGGCATCCCGGAGCGGTTTGTTGAGGTTTGTTGATGGAAACACGGACTTCTTCACCATCGAAACCGGCGTGAGGCAAGGGTGTATATTATCCCCCTTCCTCTTTTTATTGTCCATCGACTTCGTAATGCGGATTGCTATGGATCAGGACGGGTTTGGAATTCCGTGGTGAGCACCAACACGCCTAACGGACCTTGATTTCGCCGATGACATCGCCCTCCTTGCAGACATTAAGAAGAAAATGGCGGCTATGACGAAAATCTTGGAACAAGAAGCGGCCAAGGTTGGCTTACGAATCAGCGGAAACAAGACCAAAATTATGAGGATTGGATATGCGGCAGCCAGTAACACCATTACGGTTGGACAACAGCAACTTGAGGAGGTTGACAAGTTCACATACTTGGGTAGCATCCTTGCGAGCGATGGAGATGCCGACCATGATGTAGCCTGTCGGATTGCAAAAGCAGGGGCAGTCTTCCAACGGTTGTTGGACGAAGCCAAAGCTGCCGCAGCTGATCGATCTCGATGGAGACACCTTGCCGCCCAATGTGCTGAACGGCGCAGGAGGATCTAAGTCTAAGTAAAAGTAAGCTTTGGGACAATGTCCATTGTTAAAAGCGCTATACAAATAAAACTGAACTAAATGTGAATGAAAGTTAATGGTAAGCGCAGTGTTTCTGTCTAGTATGCAATTACAAACCTAAACAACTGAACAGCACAAATGTACATCTGTGTGTGTGTGTGTGTGCTAATTTCATGTCTATACAATGAGACTCTTTATGCCTCCTAATGGTTCTGAGAGGCTTTAGTACAGTTCTTTCTCTCGGCATCTGAAGGTTGTGAATATAAACACCGTTACAGCTCAGGTAATTGTAGCTCTGTCTCTAGTCTCTTATCGTCATGGTAATACGATAAAGACATGTCCTACATGCAAACATCACATTACTGATGCAGCCTGATGGACGTGTCCTGCATGCAGTGTGTCTATCTCACACTTGACATGGCTGTAGTAAGGTTTATTAATGTGTTTAATAAGGTTAATTAACTCCTACAGTGTGTGTCTGCTTTAAGGGCCGTTCTGAATTTCCCAGAATGCACTGCACTCATGGCGTTCCAGTGACAGAATTGTGGACGGCGGTTTGGGACGTAACCTGGCATTCACGTGGCACTGAGGTGAGCGAGCCGCCCGAGGTAATTTATTTTCAGAGCAGGTGATGAACAGAGAGAGGAGGCGGAGTCAGTGTCAGGAGGAGCAGAGTCACAGCTCCTGGACGACTCACTAAACGACTCACTAAACGACTCACTAAATGACTCACTGGAGAAAAAGCTTACAACTGTGTTTATATTCTATTGAAAGACTTCATAAAACAGTCAGCATGTATTCCTGTGTGTGTGTGTGTGTGTGTGTGTGTGTGTGTGTGTGTGTGTGTGTGTGCGTGTGTGTGCATGTGTGTGCATGTGTGTGCGTGTGTGTGTGTGTATTACCACACTGAATCGTCGATGCAGTAGAGCCTGACTCAGACGTTTGGTTCTGCTGCCAAAGAACGTTCCAAGTTCACTGATCCATGTGAGACACAGCGGAATTCCACATAAACCGAACACGATGCAGAAGACACGCCCACCCGCCGTCTTCGGAGCGACCTGACCATAACCTACACACACACACACACACACACACACACACACACACACACACCAAAATTCTGAAAATCTTTGGAGTTTATTGTCCATTCACTGTACCACGGAACTGGAAACTAACGTAAAATTATATAAAGGTATAAAAATGTTCAGTAAATAGCAGTAAATAAACTCTAAATAACACAATATGTAAAAGTTCTCAAGTCCAAATGACTCACATGTTAAAAACAGACTTCTGCTGAAGGAAGAAACAATGAAAGATGAAAACAGTGAACAACACTGAACTGACTACAGCTTTATATTTAACCTTAAACAGCTTCCGGACATAAATAAATATATTTTATTCTCCATCACTCACATCACTCACAGCAGATTGAACTGAAACACTTCTGTCTGAATGACTCCTTGAAGTGAATCAAATGAATCAATTCATAAGAATAAAAGAACTGAGAATTTTGGCGCGTGGATGACGTTAAAACCTGATTTGGAGCACAGCCGTAATAAAAGTGATAAAGTGTTCAGAGCTTTTTATATTGAGATAAACTGATGTGTGTGTGTGTGTATGTGTGTGTGTGTGTGTGTGTGTGTGTGTGTGTGTTACCGATGGTGGTGATAATCGTGGCAGCGAAGATGACGGCGTTCTGCCATATCCATGGGTTGTAGAATTTGTCTCCAGTGATGGTGACACCCTGACCTGCTGCTGAGGCCACCGTCTACACACACACACACACACACACACACACACACACACACACACACACATTAACCACAGGTTTAATGATGAAGATGACGAGACTCTGTTCTGGATGAGGATTAAACATGTTTATGTTCTCTACACACTAAACATTAACCTGGTGATACTGAACAGACAGGTAACTACTAACCTGTAACTATGAACCACACCTGTCCTGACTGGATTAATCAAACGCACTACCTGATTGGACAGCAGCAGCAGCAGCATGCTCTCTCCTTATTGGTTAATAAAAAATTAAATCAGGTGGAAGATGTGCTGTTTTTATTTAAAAAAAAAACACATATTTATTCAATATATTTCCACCTTTTTATAAATATACACATCTTCTATTTCTACACATTTCAGTACATTTATGAAATTATTTTACAAACATCAAAATGTTTTTTTTTCTCCAGTTTAGACACCATACTAACCTGCAGCAGTAACACACACACACACACACACACACACACACACACACACATCTGACCACATATGTATCTCATGTGTCAAAGAGCTCTATTTAGGGAGTATGAAAGGTGTGTGTGTGTGTGTGTGTGTGTGTGTGTGTGTGTGTGTGTGTGTGTGGGTGTTCTAAAGTGATCGTGCCTGAAGGTTACGTCCTTCACACTAAAGGGTTAACCCCCCAACTATAACTCAAAAACCCCATAAAAAGACGACAGTAACCCAAAATATTTAGAAAAAGTAAACAGTAGACACTTTTTCACTTTTTTTTAAACAGTGGTGCACATTTCTAATGTACAGTATATATCTGTAATACGTGTACATTATACACAGACCCTAGAAACCCTGCTGACAGAATAAATATCCGTTACCATGACAACTCATGCGGGAGGAGGAGCTACTCCGTTCCAGTCCGACTGCCTCACTGAGCTCCAAATTAAAACCAGATTTCATCATATTTCGGTAGAAACAGTAGGAGTGCTTTTATTTATTTAAAGAGGGTGGAGAGCAGAGGCCTGCAAATCTCTGCTGGAGTCTCCAAAAAAAAAACTATTTAATCAATAATTCATTCATTAACGATAAACATGAGCTATAATCACTGTGCATGTTTTTCATCATTCTAGAAATAATCATTCGCTAACGTTATTCAAAGAAGATCATGAGTTCACTATAATACCAGTTTTATAACAGATTCTGGGAGTGTGTCCAGTGTTATGCCTCCAAAAACTAAAATAAATCTCATAAATACAGTATTATTAAATGGTTATTGTTGTTTACAGTAAATAACAGTTTCTTGATTTGTTGTTCTGAAACACAGTTATCTTTTTTACTCACTCAGATTAGATAGAAGGTGGAAAGTAATTTAGTAATTTGTTATTTTTTCCCCAGCAGCCCTGTAGTTTTCAGAGTTTTGGTGGTAGGGTTGACATTAAAAACCCTTCCAGTATAGACCACACCCACTTCTGGATAATTCTGAATGCAAAAACAGAAACTGATACAGCTACAAGTAAAGACACGCCGAGTCCGAGTGCAGCAGCTCAGTGATCAGACGTGTTCTCTGTAGCAACACTGAGGACTGCAGTGACCCGACTACAGAGAAGTTTATGAACAGAACAGGTGCTGAAAAGACAGAAAAGAAGGCACTATTCTTCTGAAAAGCAAACTATCTACAACGGAACCCTCTGAACGGAGAGCGAGTGAGCAGCAGTTAGGTGAGAAGATACGAAAGCTTCTTCTGCTGCTGTGACCACGTGAAGAAGTTTGAGGAGAAACTGTTCTGGACACCACACGAGGAGTGAACTCCATTTCTCACACAAACAATAAACATCACATCAGAGTTTAAAAATAAACACCACGTGTCATTTTCTTCATGCAGTCCACAGCGTGTCTTTCTCATCTATCCATTTCTGTATTTCTTGAAAGGTCTTTGGAGCTGTTTCTTCTGTGGATCAGGTTCCTCAGGTGAGGAGACACTGAAACCTCCTCATCTAAAGCTGCACCATTTTCAGTCCCACAGTAAAATCTCCTCATTACCTCCAGCTCACTGTGAAGAATGTGTGTGTGTGTGTGTGTGTGTGTGTGTGTGTGTGTGTGTGTGTGTGTGTGTGTGTGTGTAAGACGTTTTCTACACGAGCTGATTTCAGGATCAGGCTGATTGATGACGTAGCGGTGTTCTTTAATCACAGGTCTATCGTTAGAGGATCTTCATCGTATAATCGGACACAGAGACACGCCATCACACACGCTGTTATAGAACTCGCACACTCCGTTTTAGAACTCGCACACTCCGTTTTAGAACTCGCGCACTCCGTTTTAGAACTCGCGCACTCCGTTTTAGAACTCGCGCACTCCGTTATAGAACTCGCGCACTCCGTTTTAGAACTCGCGCACTCCGTTTTAGAACTCGCGCACTCCGTTATAGAACTCGCGCACGCTGTTGTAGAACTCGCGCACGCTGTTATAGACCTCGCGCACGCTGTTATAGAACTCGCGCACGCTGTTATAGAACTCGCGCACGCTGTTATAGAACTCGCGCACGCTGTTATAGAACTCGCGCACGCTGTTATAGAACTCGCGCACGCTGTTATAGAACTCGCGCACGCTGTTATAGAACTCGCGCACTGTTATAGAACTCGCGCACTGTTATAGAACTCGCGCACTGTTATAGAACTCGCACACGCTGTTATAGAACTCGCACACGCTGTTATAGAACTCGCACACGCTGTTGTAGACCTCGCGCACGCTGTTGTAGACCTCGCGCACGCTGTTGTAGACCTCGCACACGCTGTTGTAGAACTCGCACACGCTGTTGTAGAACTCGCACACGCTGTTGTAGAACTCGCACACGCTGTTATAGAACACACTCTGTTATAGACCTCGCGCACGCTGTTGTAGAACTCGCGCACGCTGTTGTAGAACTCGCGCACGCTGTTGTAGAACTCGCGCACGCTGTTGTAGAACTCGCGCACGCTGTTGTAGAACTCGCGCACGCTGTTGTAGAACTCGCGCACGCTGTTGTAGAACTCGCGCACGCTGTTGTAGAACTCGCGCACGCTGTTATAGAACTCGCGCACGCTGTTATAGAACTCGCGCACGCTGTTATAGAACTCGCGCACGCTGTTATAGAACTCGCGCACTGTTATAGAACTCGCGCACTGTTATAGAACTCGCACACGCTGTTATAGAACTCGCACACTGTTATAGAACTCGCGCACGCTGTTATAGAACTCGCGCACTGTTATAGAACTCGCGCACTGTTATAGAACTCGCACACGCTGTTATAGAACTCGCGCACTGTTATAGAACTCGCACACGCTGTTATAGAACTCGCACACTGTTATAGAACTCGCACACGCTGTTATAGAACTCGCACACGCTGTTATAGAACACACTCTGTTATAGACCTCGCACACGCTGTTGTAGAACTCGCACACGCTGTTGTAGAACTCGCACACGCTGTTGTAGAACTCGCACACGCTGTTGTAGAACTCGCACACGCTGTTATAGAACACACTCTGTTATAGACCTCGCGCACGCTGTTGTAGAACTCGCGCACGCTGTTGTAGAACTCGCGCACGCTGTTGTAGAACTCGCGCACGCTGTTATAGAACTCGCGCACTGTTATAGAACTCGCGCACTGTTATAGAACTCGCGCACTGTTATAGAACTCGCACGCTGTTATAGAACTCGCACGCTGTTATAGAACTCGCACACGCTGTTATAGAACTCGCGCACTGTTATAGAACTCGCACACGCTGTTATAGAACACACTCTGTTATAGACCTCGCACACGCTGTTATAGAACTCGCACACGCTGTTATAGAACACACTCTGTTATAGACCTCGCACACGCTGTTATAGAACTCGCACACGCTGTTATAGAACACACTCTGTTATAGAACTCGCACACGCTGTTGTAGAACTCGCACACGCTGTTGTAGAACTCGCACACGCTGTTGTAGAACTCGCACACGCTGTTGTAGAACTCGCACACGCTGTTATAGAACACACTCTGTTGTAGAACTCGCGCGCGCTGTTGTAGAACTCGCACGCGCTGTTGTAGAACTCGCGCACGCTGTTGTAGACCTCGCGCACGCTGTTGTAGACCTCGCGCACGCTGTTGTAGACCTCGCGCACGCTGTTGTAGACCTCGCGCACGCTGTTGTAGAACTCGCGCACGCTGTTGTAGAACTCGCGCACGCTGTTGTAGAACTCGCGCACGCTGTTGTAGAACTCGCGCACGCTGTTGTAGAACTCGCGCACGCTGTTATAGAACTCGCGCACGCTGTTATAGAACTCGCGCACTGTTATAGAACTCGCACACGCTGTTATAGAACTCGCGCACTGTTATAGAACTCGCGCACTGTTATAGAACTCGCGCACTGTTATAGAACTCGCGCACTGTTATAGAACTCGCGCACTGTTATAGAACTCGCGCACTGTTATAGAACTCGCACACGCTGTTGTAGAACTCGCACACGCTGTTGTAGAACTCGCACACGCTGTTGTAGAACTCGCACACGCTGTTATAGAACACACTCTGTTATAGACCTCGCACACGCTGTTGTAGAACTCGCACACGCTGTTGTAGAACTCGCACACGCTGTTGTAGAACTCGCACACGCTGTTGTAGAACTCGCACACGCTGTTGTAGAACTCGCACACGCTGTTGTAGAACTCGCACACGCTGTTGTAGAACTCGCGCACGCTGTTGTAGAACTCGCGCACGCTGTTGTAGAACTCGCACGCTGTTATAGAACTCGCACACGCTGTTATAGAACTCGCACACGCTGTTATAGAACACACTCTGTTATAGACCTCGCACACGCTGTTATAGAACTCGCACACGCTGTTATAGAACACACTCTGTTATAGACCTCGCACACGCTGTTATAGAACTCGCACACGCTGTTATAGAACACACTCTGTTATAGAACTCGCACACGCTGTTGTAGAACTCGCACACGCTGTTGTAGAACTCGCACACGCTGTTGTAGAACTCGCACACGCTGTTGTAGAACTCGCACACGCTGTTGTAGAACTCGCACACGCTGTTATAGAACACACTCTGTTATAGACCTCGCGCACGCTGTTGTAGAACTCGCGCACGCTGTTGTAGAACTCGCACACGCTGTTGTAGAACTCGCACACGCTGTTGTAGAACTCGCACACGCTGTTGTAGAACTCGCACACGCTGTTGTAGAACTCGCACACGCTGTTGTAGAACTCGCACACGCTGTTATAGAACTCGCACGCTGTTATAGAACTCGCACGCTGTTATAGAACTCGCACACGCTGTTATAGAACTCGCGCACGCTGTTGTAGAACTCGCGCACGCTGTTGTAGAACTCGCGCACGCTGTTGTAGAACTCGCGCACGCTGTTGTAGAACTCGCGCACGCTGTTATAGAACTCGCGCACGCTGTTATAGAACTCGCGCACGCTGTTATAGAACTCGCGCGCTGTTATAGAACTCGCGCGCTGTTATAGAACTCGCACGCTGTTATAGAACTCGCACACACTGTTATAGAACTCGCGCACTCTGTTATAGAACTCGCACACGCTGTTATAGAACGCACGCTGTTGTAGACCTCGCGCACGCTGTTATAGAACTCGCGCACTCTGTTATAGAACGCACGCTGTTGTA
>CM042547.1:23243867-23341367 GCA_023630585.1 Cranoglanis bouderius
CGGTTATATTATTATCTACAGGGTTAGTTAGACTGTCTGGTTTTAAATTAATAGTCTGAATTCTTTGTCTAATATTTTCAATTTTGCCAATAAAAAAACTCATGAAATCATCGCTGCTATATAATGATTGTGTGCCTGTTTCTGTGGTGGTTTTATTCCTAGCTAATTTTGCTATAGTATTAAATAAGAATCTAGGATTATTTTTGTTATCTTCAGTTAAGGTAGAGAGATAGACTGATC
The DNA here is from genome assembly GCA_023630585.1 of Cranoglanis bouderius. Lineage (NCBI taxonomy): Eukaryota > Metazoa > Chordata > Actinopteri > Siluriformes > Cranoglanididae > Cranoglanis > Cranoglanis bouderius. Next base: position 23,244,108 of record CM042547.1, read on the forward strand.
CAGCAGCACTAAGAGATTTCCTATAGTTCAGGAGACTCTCCTTCCATGCTGTTTGAAATATTACCAATTTGGTTTGATGCCATTTACTGTTCCCTGTCATCTGGCCAAGTTCCGGCCATCCTGAAGAAGCCTACACTGGATCCCTCAGACATCAGGAACTACAGACCGGTATCACTTCTCTCTTTCCTTTCTAAAATACTTGAACGCTCCGTATATAATCAACTGTCTCTTTATCTCTCACAGAACCACCTTCAAGATCCATACCAGTCTGGCTTTAAAGCAGCACACTCCACAGAGACTGCCCTCTTGGCCGTTACTGAAAAACTTCATGCTGCCAGATCAGCCAAACTGTCCTCTGTCCTCATCCTGCTTGACCTGTCTGCTGCATTTGACACAGTCAACCACAAGATTCTCCTGACTACCCTCAAGAGCCTTGGAATTTGTGGAGCAGCATGGCAATGGTTTGCTTCATACTTGGAAGGTTGTTCGTATCGGGTATCATGGCAGGGATCAACATCTGCACCTCGCAGACTCTCTACTGGTGTCCCACAAGGCTCAGTACTTGGTCCTCTCCACTTTTCCCTCTATACCCACTCTCTTGGCAAAGTCATCTCCTCACATGGGTTCTCTTACCATTGCTATGCTGATGATACTCAATTTATCTTTTCCTTTCCTCCTTCAGACACCACTGCTTCTGCCCGGATCACAGCATGTCTGACGGACATTTCATCATGTATGGCAGCTCATCAGCTGAAACTCAGCCCCAGCAAAACTGAACTGCTCTTCATCCGAGGAGATTCCTCCCCATGCCAGGATCTCATGATCTCCTTGGACGACTCCATGATCTCTACTTCAACTACTGCTCGTAACCTTGGGGTAATCGACAATCAACTGTCCTTTTCATCACATATTACTAATCTAACACGGTCCTGTCGGTTTATCCTTTACAACATTAGAAGGATTCATCCATTTCTAACAACACAGGCCACTCAGTTGCTTGTGCAGTCTCTTGTCATTTCCAGACTAGACTACTGCAACTCGCTCCTGGTAGGTCTACCTTTGAGTGCCACCCGTCCTCTACAGATGATCCAGAATGCAGCTGCACAACTTGTTTTCAACCTCCCTCAGTTCTCTCACACCACCCCGTTGCTGCGCTCCCTTCACTGGCTTCCAGTAGCTGCACGCATCAGATTCAAAACATTGATGCTTGCCTACAAAGCCAAAAGTGGAACAGCACCCTCTTATCTTAGAGCTCTCATCACCCCACGCACCACACCACGCAGCCTCAGGTCAACAAGCACTGCTCGACTGGTCCCACCCTCTCTCAGGACGCAAGGTAGATCTGCCTCACGACTTTTCTCTGTTCTGGCACCAAGGTGGTGGAATGAACTTCCCATCAATGTCAGAACAGCTGAGTCGCTGGCTATCTTCAAGAAACACCTAAAGACATACCTCTTTCTTAAATACTTACTCCTTGATAATTAGTGTTTTCTTCTTCAAAAAAAACAAACAAACCCCTAACAGTTGCTCTCTTTTCAACAGGTTTGTGTTCAGTGCACTTCGTTGTAGTCGTACGAACCATAAATTAAATATTCATTGATGGAGAATTTAAAGCACTCTTGTACGTCGCTCTGGATAAGGGCGTCTGCTAAATGCTATAAATGTAAATTTACGTTCTAATTGTGGAGTGATCTGTTTTAAGGTGCGTGTGTGATCATTATACCAGGGTGCTAGCTTTTTCTCTCTAATTATTTTTCTTTTAAGTGGAGTTACCTTATCTAACGTGTAGCGGAACATTGACTCTAAGCATTCAGTCATCTGATCAAGTTCTATGGGATCAGACGGTGATCCAATCATAGCTGATATCTCTGGGAGGTTATTGATAAAGCTCTGTGCAGTAGCTGACGTGAATGTACGTTTGACACGTGTCACGGTGCATATATTATGATCAATGCTCAATTTACATGAGATGAGATAATGATCTGAGATAATGATCTGAGATAGCTTCAGACTGTGGAAGTGTGACTATATTTTCTATATTTAATCCGTATGTTAATATAATGTCAAGAGTGTGACCACCATTATGAGTGGGTCCTATTACATTCTGATTGACCCCTACTGAATCTAGGAATATAGAAACCATCACAGAAATTCTAATGGTTTCCACTACGAATACCATTACAAACCATCAGCTATTAACCATTAAAACCATTACCAAATGGTTTCCATTATGTAGTAGGATGCATTAAGGAGGTAGGTCCTTAATGGTGTCCATTAGACATATTATGCGAACAATAGAAAGCAACAGATTACCAGTAGGGACCCACTGGGACCATTACAGTTTCCATTAAAACCAATACAATTTGCCGGTGGACTCGACAGCTAATTTCCGCAGCTACACTGTAAATACACAATCTTATTATATGGAATTGAATAATTATGATTAATGGAACTCCAGATTCACCAAAGTTGGTGAACCTCTATACACGAACCTCTATACACGAACCTCTATACACGAACCCTCATACACGAACCTCTATACACGAACCCTCATACACGAACCTCTATACACGAACCTCTATACACGAACCTCTATACACGAACCCTCATACACGAACCTCTATACACGAACCTCAATACACGAACCTCTATACACGAACCTCTATACACGAACCCTCATACACGAACCTCTATACACGAACCTCTATACACGAACCTCTATACACGAACCCTCATACACGAACCTCTATACACGAACCTCTATACACGAACCCTCATACACGAACCTCTATACACGAACCTCTATACACGAACCTCTATACACGAACCTCTATACACGAACCTCTATACACGAACCCTCATACACGAACCTCTATACACGAACCTCTATACACGAACCTCTATACACGAACCTCTATACACGAACCCTCATACACGAACCTCTATACACGAACCTCTATACACGAACCCTCATACACGAACCTCTATACACGAACCTCTATACACGAACCCTCATACACGAACCTCTATACACGAACCTCTATACACGAACCTCTATACACGAACCCTCATACACGAACCTCTATACACGAACCTCTATACACGAACCCTCATACACGAACCTCTATACACGAACCTCTATACACGAACCTCTATACACGAACCTCTATACACGAACCCTCATACACGAACCTCTATACACGAACCTCTATACACGAACCTCTATACACGAACCTCTATACACGAACCTCTATACACGAACCCTCATACACGAACCTCTATACACAAACCTCTATACACAAACCTGTCGTGATATATTTATAGTTAACATTAACGTACTTTCACGGTCAGCTATAAATAGATGTTACTTTAACGTCACTGTGTTCAATGTTATAATCTGTCAGATCTCAATAATAGTCCAGTGTTGATCTGACATCGAAATTTCAATCTCAACCCAATGATTCTGATGAAAAATGGACAGAGGATTGATGTTAGCTTGCTAGCAGGACAGTGTCCTGAAGCAGCTCTACAGAAATCCCATATAGATTTAAATAACTTTGTGTACAATATTTATTTGTGTAATAATTTTCTCCTGTGCATTTTAACTACAGTGCAGCAGTTGTATGAAGTATGAAGTGGATCCATGTCAGTGCACTGGTGTGTTTTGGTAGCAGTGTTGTCCAATTGTGCTTGGCCAATAAAGCATTATTTATATATATATATATATTATCCCGAAAAATTCTTCCATCTGCCTGCTGCTCTGTGGTTCTCTCAGGGTCATGAGGAAAACGACTCACTGCTGAATCACTGCGACTGCGCGCCATCTAGCGGTGAAACTATGAACACGCACTGATTTATTTATGGCCTCAAACACCAGCTACAGTTCATTATTACACCTTTTACAATAAGTTACACCTCTTTATGGGTTTCATACCAAATTATTCTAGAATCACTAGGATAAATAAACCATTGATTCACAGTCGAAACTTTGAATTCGGTATCAGTAACACTACAGTAAATATGATTTAAGAGGCAAGTGAGTTTCACACACACACACACACACACACACACACACACACACACACACACACAGCGAGAGAGAGAGAGAGAGAGAGAGAGAGAGAGAGAGAGAGAGAGAGAGAGAGAGAGAGGGGCATGTATGTAATGTATTATAATATTAGATGCTAATTCCAGTTCCATTTAAAGTTATGCAGCACCTCTTATTACTCTACAAGCCCACGGCCTGAATCCCGTGTCTTTTTAATAATGTTTTACAGTGTGGTTATAATGTGGAACCTATTACACTGTGAGGAACCATCAGTCTTCATAATTTCATCATCTCTTCATCACAACACACTATGCCAAAGTTGAAAGAAATTCCAGAAATGATGAGGAATAAGGTGATTGAAATACATCAGTCTGGGAAGGGTTACAAAGTTATTTCAAAGGCTCTGGGACTCCAGAGAACCACAGTGAGAGCCATTATCTCCGAATGGAAAAACTCGGCACAGTAGTGAACCTTCCCAGAAGTGGCCGACCTTCCAAAATTCCTACAAGAGCACAGCGACTACTCATCAAGGAAGTCACAAAACAGCCAAGGACAACATCAAAGGATGTACAGGTAAAAAGTGGAACTGTTTGGAAGACAGGGGTCCCATAAAATCTGGAGTAAACCAAACACCGAATTCCACAAAAAGAACATCTTCTAATTATTATTATTATTATTATTATTATTATTATTATTATTATTGTTGTTGTTGTTATTATTATATGATGTGGAGCTTCCGCTGTACAAGTCCCTGTGAATGACCTGTTACTATGGAAACGGTACTATGTTACTTGTCCTGCTGTACGAGAATAATGCACACCTTCTGACCAATCAGATTCGATCTATCACACAATCTTGTGTGCAACTCTGTCATGATACATAACAGCATCTCGTTCATTGTGTGAGCTAATAACAAGGCTCTGGGTTACTGATCAGAAGGTTGTGGGTTCAAGCCCAGCACCACCAAGCTGCCTTAACCCTCTCTGCTCCAGGGGGCGCTGTCTCACCCTGCGCTCTGACCCCAGCTTCCTAACGAGCTGGAATATGCAAAGAAAGAATTTCACTGTACTGTAATGTTTATGTGACAAATCTAGGCTTATTTGTCGCTTATTTCTTTCTTCTAGCTACAGTAATAACAGCAGCAAGGTGATCTGGAAAGTTTCCAGGGTACAGAGAAGAACAGACTCGATTCTTTCTCAGAAGGTTTAAAAATGCTCTGAAACAGACAATTTATAAGAGTTGTTATTTATTGTCAATAAACACAACTTGAACACATTAATACTGTAAAATATGACACCATGAACTAATTTACTTTACTGAATAATAAGAGATGAACATTAAATTCAGGAACCTAGTAATAAGAAGATATTTAATTATTTTTAAATTATTTACCTTCAGCTATCAGTATTTCACATCAAAACTTCAGCAGTGGATTTTTAAAACATTTCAACTCCAATATGGAGTGTAACATATCTTTATTAAATATACTGTATTTCACCATACATCACTGAACTAATCATTTCATTATTATTATTTTTATTATTATTATTATTATTATTATTAAGAATTATAACAATAGAGTCTGTTTCTCTGTTTTGTATCATTAATATTTGTGTATTTTGGGAAATAATTAGTAACTAAATGATAATATTTTTGACACATTTGAAGAACACTGGGCGTTCTTCTCTTCCATCCAAGGGGCGTGGGCTGAAACGACGTGCCTTACGTACATACGCGCTGACGTATTGGAAAGCGTGATGACGCTATTGTTTCGCGTCCGTGTTAGCTGAGCTGCTAATATTCGACTCTCCGGAGAAACAGGGGGAGTTTTCGGCAGATCAGTGGCAGTAAATCCGTGAATAATGCGCGGCTGTGTGGGCTCTCACGCTGGGATTACTGGGAGCGAGTCTCATCCTGGGTTATAAACTGGCTCTGCGCTGTAAATCGTGAGTAAAGTCCGCTGGCCGGCTTTATGCCGTTCGGTTTGTAAGCTAGGCTAAGCTAGGCTTTACTCCAGCATGTATCCTGCATGGGGCGGTTATGGCGGTGGAGGCCCGCAGCCTCAGCACTTCTCTCCCCGCACCCAGCCGTTCCGCGGCCCGCCTCCGCCAGCAGGAGGTTTCGGGGGATATGGAGCCCCATCTCCGGCGGCATCGTCCAACTTCTCGAGTCTACACGAGCAGCACCTCCAGCAGATGCAGCAGCTGCAGCAGCTCCACCAGAGACAGCTCCAATCCGTGCTGCACTACAACAACAATGCTAACAATGCTAACACTGCTAACACTGCTAGCTTCAGCGCTGCTCCGGGTCCGGCGGCTCCTCCACAGTGGACCGGACCTCCGGCAGGATTTCCACCGCCTCCGGCTCACTTTAACCCAGATCCTGCTCAAAACAGAGGCGCTGCTCCACCTGAACCCCCACCTGTACCTCCACCTGCTCCCAAAAACACCATCGCAACACCAACACACACCTCTAACACCACCACCAACAATACACACACCACCACGACCTCCACCACATCCACCGCGGAGAGTGCAGCAGCAGACCCGAAAGAGAAGGTCACCGACCTGTCCGCCATGTCGCTACAGGTAAGAACCTTCTTTACTACACCTTTAACTCGCTCCGAATCAACCCGAACTCGCTTGAGACGGACGGACAGACATACTGTTTATCTGAGCACATATACTGTGATGTAAGTACAATAATGTTGTGTGTTAAACTGTGTGTGTGTGTGTGTGTGTACAGGAGCAGCAGGAGTACTGGTATAAGCAGCACCTCCAAAACCTTCAGAAGTTGAGGAATGAGAAGGCGAAGCAGGGTAGCACTGATGCTTCCTCTAAAGGAAACACAGACATGCCACCAGCCCCGCCCCCTCCCAATGAAGCCCCACCCCCTCCACCACCTAAAGAGGAGCCTCCTCCCCCTCCCCCACCTGATGACAAGGTAATCATCACCATCATCAGGATTTAGCTTCATTATATCAGATCACTTCTAATGCACTGTGCCGACATAACACTGTGTGTGTGTGTGTGTGTGTGTGTGTGTGTGTGTGTGTGTCTCAGCCCAGCATGGTGGAGTCTGCAGACCCCGCGGAGGCAGCAAGGTTACAGCAGTTACAGGCGGCAGCAGCTCAGTGGCAGCAGGTTCAGTACCACAGAGCGGGGTACCAGTACCAGGCCCTAATGCAGGAACACACACAACTCCAGCAGATTCTGCACCGGTACCAACAGGTCATCCAGCAACCTGCACACATACAGGTACACACACACACACACACACACACATGTGTGTGTATGTATGTATATATATATATATATACACACACACACACACACAGGTACACGTACATATCACCTCGTACACCATGACCTGCCAGCCTTTATACATTTTGAGTGTAACGTGAGTAAGCTGCTGTGAGTTATCTTCATTAATCCAGTTGTGAGCAGTGCCTTAGAGTAATTTTACTTTCTCCTTTTGATCTTCAGTCCATGCCTGTAGACATGCAGTTGCAGCACTATGAGATGCAGCAGCAGCAGTTTGCTCCAGTGCTGCAGGACTGGGACAGACATTTTAAGCTCTGGCTGGACCAGTTCCAGGCGTATCCCCACAAAGACCAGTTACAGGAGTATGAAGGTCAGTGGAGACAGTGGCAGGAGCAAATGAACTCCACTTCGGCACATCTAAATGAACGAGTGACCACACTGAGGGGCATGAAACAGCCGTATGGAACTGGTGACTCTTACGGAGGTATGGTGGGACCGTATGGACAGCCTCCTCCTCCTGCACCAGACATGGGTCCCTCTATGGCACCAAACAGCAGGGATCTTTCCTCGGGCCCTCCTCAGGGCACACATCCAACCAATCTTCCAGGACCAAATGCTGTAGAATTGGGTCCACTTCCAGGATCAGAGGGTCCTGTTGGTCCTCCTGGAACAGGGGCAAGACAGCCTGGTCCTCATGGAAGGTTTGAAGGCCCAAGAGGTCCAAGGTAAGGCATACATTTTGTAGTTCTCCCTGAATATGAAATTCTATTAAAATGTGGTGGCTCAGTTGGCTATTGTTTGGAAGCTTGTGAGTTCTAATCCCACCACTAGCACTGTAGGGCCAAGACCTTAAACCTTAAACTGCTTAGTTGTCTCCTGTTTCGATTGTAAGTCACGTTTGACTAAAACATTCCAAGGAATGTATATGTCGGATTGTTTTTGTTTTCCTGACTTTAAATGTATGTTTTGTAGGTTTGAAGGTCCTAGAGGTCCGAGATTTGAACCGCCATCACAACAATTTAGTGGTCCGCCCAGATTTGATGTTGGTCAGCGCTTTGGCATGCCTCCCCGAGGTAATCAGATTCGTTCAGGACCTCCAGGTAGATTTGAGAATCCTCCGAGGCAGAGTCCACCTTCTCGCTTTGATAGACCTCCTGGACCACCCCTGGGTCCACCCACAGGCCCACCTCCACTGTCTGGTGGAGGTCCTCCACCAGGACTAAGTTTATCACAAGATAAGCTTGGTCCTGTAAATCAAAGTAACTCACAGCTGGGTAAACCTGATTCTTCTCAGGGTTCTGTACTTCAGAGTGCAACCACAGGCAAGAATGAAAACAGAACCCCTCAAACTGAAACAGAGCAAAAGTCCATGTCCGATGACATAATGGATTCAGAAGATGGTTTCTTTGTTCAAAGTGATCCTATTCCTCAGTCTCAGGCTGACAAAGGCAAGAAGGCTGAGACTGTCAGACAGGCTGCTAAGGAGGAGGAATCAGAAACGGATACCTCCAAAACAACTGCATCAACATCCTCATCCACACCTGTCTTACCATCGCAAACCCCAAGTACTGGCAATAAAACCCCAGAAGTACCAAAAAATATCAATGCACCACAACAACGACCACAGCCTCAGCAAGTCCCATTCCAACCTGACATGCCCAAGGAACCTCCTGGTAAACCACAAGGGATGAATCAGGGTGGTCCTCCACGTGCTCTCCGTGGCCGGGGGAGGGGTCAAGGTCCTTTACCGATGCGAGGTAGAGGACGTGGTCGAGGACAAATGGGCAGGCTTATGGGTCCTCCAACTATGTCAGATCCCAATTATCACGGGGAAGATACTCCATATGACCAGCAACCACCAATGGGCGAGGATTATAGTTGGGGGGACCATTCCCAAGAACCACATGAAATGATAGATGACCAGGAAGCTCATGAGATTTGGCAGCCAGAAGAGCATCACTTCCAGAAAGAATATTATGAAGAGACTGAAGACCGAGCACCACCTAGAGGCCGAATGGATCCTGCAGAGGGACCGCAGGAACACTGGGAAGAGGAACAATCTGAGTATTGGGAAGAGGGAGATCCATACTGGTCAGAGAGAAGACCTCCAATGATGCACCACAGACCCTCTTTTCCTCCTGAAGGACCTAGGCGTCCTCCTTTCCAACCACGCTTTATGCACCACGGTCCACGACGTCCTCCACCTCCATTGGATATGGAACGTGACCCACATGGCCCTCCTCCTCACATGGGGCCTCGTTTCCGACGGGGTGGTCCAGGTCCCTGGGGGCCACCACCACGCCATGACATAAGACGACCTCCTCCACCACCTCATGAATTGTTGGAGAGGGAGTCACCTGGGTACCATGAAGAAATGGACAGAGATCCTGGTTGGCCTCATGCACATGGCCGAGAACCCAGGCACCTTCCTTTACCCCCTCATGAAATGATGGAGAGGGATTTGAGAAGGCCACCCATGCGACCACATCCAATGGCAAGAGATAGGTGGAGAAGACCTCCACATGAAGATCCTCAGGGAGCATATGAGCAAGAATATGGCACTGAGTTTGGCCCTGAGGATGATGGGTATGGAAGACCTCCACCTGATTACCGTCACCGGGATTACAGGGAAGATGAAGAATTTTACCACTCGAGGGAGGAGTGGAGACGAGAGCATCCAGATTGTGGTTTTCCTCCACATCTGCCACGTGGGCCACCACCAGACCACCTCAGAGATGATCCCTGGAGGGAGGAAAGGGACAGACCATTCTCGTACGAGAATGAGGATCGAATTAGGGCAGAACGAAGAGGACCTGGTTATGCTGACGGACCTCTGTATAGGGAGAGAGATCAGGAACCTCCCTTCCATTCTCGTCCTGATTGGGAAAGACCTCCACCACCTCCACTGCCAGAGAGAGTGTACCCGGATCCCACTGAAGAAACCCGACCTCTTTATGATAGGAACTCAGAACTCCCCATAGCACCACAGAGTAGTGTTCCAGAAGCTCCACTTGATCAGATGTCACCAGGTGGAACCAAAACTGTTCTTGCGCTTTCTCAAAGGCAGCATGAGATCATCCTCAAAGCTGCTCAGGAGCTAAAGATGATCAGGTAGATGGATACAGATGCTGAGTGCCCAGTACCATGTTATACTGATTTGGTGGTATTGATGATATTATTATTCTTACTTCTGAAAAATAGAGAGCTGCAAGAAAGTAAAAAGGTTCTGGGAGATTCTTCTAATACGGAGTCTACTGGACTGCCACCTGAAATTCCTGCTGGTCTCCTTGGACTTGAAATTCCACCTGAAGTCAAAACTGCCCTTCAGGTATATCCTTGATTTAATTGATGCTTATAAACTCCTTCTGAATGCATAATTTCCCATGCAAACTGTTACAAGTATTTTGTCTGAAACTGGACAGGACGTTTCCGGTAGACTCTTGGAATCTGGAATGCACCAACCAAACCAAGTTACAGATTTCCTCCATACAGCATCAGTACCGCCTCCTAAACCGTCCTTCATTGCTAAAACGGTGGATTACGGTCACGGCCATGGTAAGCGTGAGCTCATTTTAGCATACTGAATATTTTATATATTGTTTTGGGATACCTTATGGAATTTTCTGTAAACAGATGTGGGTGCCAAGGTGGAAAGGATCTCCTATGGGGAGAGGATAGTACTGAGGCCTGATCCACTGCCATCTGATCGACCATATGAGAAAGGTTGGTTCACTTTGTTTTTCATTATAACTGGTGTGTTAATGCTAATAGGTGATAATATGTAATTGATACTTTCCTCATAATAGAACTGCTTGGACGTCGTGATCCATACTATGATAGAAGAGGTGATCCCTACATGGATCAGCGGGAGTATGGAAGAGATCGGGAAAGAGAACTCTTCCGAGACAGGCCACCCCTGGATTACGATAGGGATCGACTTGAAAGAGAACGCTACTCCAGAGATGAGAGGTGTGAATCCCTTTCCATGCGTTTCTACAGTCTTCCGCTTTCAGTTTTCTCTATTTTTGTTTGTGGTATTAATTTGCACTGGCCCTTTCTCCTTTCTTTAGGCCACCCCCAGGCCCACCTCGTCCTGCTTACCGGGATCGAGAGAGGGACGTAAGGGAGCACTCGAGTCGCTCCAGCCGAGATCGGGAGCCGTATAACCGCCCAGGCTATGAACGATCTTCATATGAGAGAAGTCTTGAGCGCTATGATCATGGGGCTTCAAGTTATGGAAGTGAGTTCAGGAGGATTTGTTTATAAGATATAAAAACAGGAAGTGAACTAAGCCCCTGAGACGTATGCTGTATGCTGTTTGTTCTTAGGTGACAGGAGGAGCTACCCTGATGAACCTCCTCCACCTCCCTCTGTTCCCCAACGTGTGGAGAAGAAACCCGAGACCAAAAACGTTGATGATATTCTGAAACCACCTGGAAGAGCGAATCGTCCCGATAGGGTACAGAACCTCACCATTATAAATTACCAATTTATAAATATAAAAGTTATATCCATTATTTATATATTATTGTAACGCTGTCCGTTGTTAAAAGCGCTATTCAAATAAAATAGAATAGAATCTACTTGTATCTGCATAACGTCTGATCGTTTATTGTAGCTTATAGTCGTTTATTTATTTTATTTACTTTCAGATTGTGGTAATAATGCGAGGGTTACCGGGAAGTGGGAAGAGCCATCTGGCAAAGCTCATCCGGGTGAGATCTCACACACCTACACACACCTACTCTGTGTTAGTGCTCCACTACCTGGTGATGTTTTGTTAGACTGTCATGCCACATCACATGACCATAATGAGTGATGGGTGTCTCTTCCAGGATAAGGAGGTGGAGTTTGGAGGAGCTCCACCCAGAGTGCTCGGCCTCGATGACTATTTCATGACTGAAGTGGAGAAAGAAGAGAAAGACCCTGATACTGGGAAACGTATTAAAACTAAGGTTAGGATTCGAACATACAATAACAATGGTAGTGTGTAAACCTGAAGCAGGAAGGTGTTGTTAACACCATCCCTGTTCCCTTCCTGTACACACACACACACACACACACACACACACACACACACACACCTGTAATCAGGTAGTAAAAGTGTTTGCTGATCATCTAAATGATGTTGCAGGTCCTTGAGTACGAATATGAGCCAGAGATGGAGGACACCTACAGGAACAGCATGCTGAAGACCTTCAGGAAGACTCTGGATGACGGCTTCTTCCCCTTCATCATCCTCGATGCCATCAATGAGAAAGTGAAGTACTTTGACCAGTTCTGGAGTGCAGCCAAGACCAAAGGGTTCGAGGTGAGCTGTCTATCACTCAGTGAGTATGTATACAGCTGTCTGTCTCAGGAACTGTCTCACTGCAATACCTGTCACCTGTCCCACAGGTATACGTGGCCGAAGTCTCTGCCGACCATCAGACCTGTGCCAAGAGGAACATCCACGGACGCAAGCTGAAGGACATCACAAAGGTCTTTATTTACTCTTTACATAACTTGTACAATTGGGAGGGAATCTGGAAGGTATGTAGAGGGAATCATGGGAATATGGCAGCAATCAAGATCTGGGAATTGTTTACATGAATGGGATAATGAGTGAAGCAAGAGGAAGAAGGAGGGAGTCGAGGGGTAATAACGGGTGAATTAGGAGGGAGTCGAGGGGGAATAACGGGTGAATTAGGAGGGAGTCGAGGGGGAATAAGGGGTGAATAAGGAGGGCGTCGAGGGGTAATAAGGGGTGAATGAAGGGCAAAAAGGGAGGATTGGAGGGGGAATAAGGAGGGAGTCGAGGGGGAATAAGGGGTGAATGAAGGGCAATAAGGAGGGAGTCGAGGGGTAATAAGGGGGGAGTCGAGGGGTAATAAGGGGTGAATGAAGGGCAAGAAGGAGGGAGTCGAGGGGGAATAAGGGGTGAATAAGGAGGGCGTCGAGGGGTAATAAGGGGTGAATGAAGGGCAATAAGGAGGGAGTCGAGGGGTAATAAGGGGTGAATTAGGAGGGAGTCGAGGGGTAATAAGGGGTGAATGAAGGGCAAGAAGGAGGGAGTCGAGGGGTAATAAGGGGTGAATTAGGAGGGAGTCGAGGGGTAATAAGGGGTGAATGAAGGGCAAGAAGGAGGGAGTCGAGGGGTAATAAGGGGTGAATTGACGGGGAATAAGGCAGGATTCGAGGGGTAATAAGGGGGAATAAGGAGGGAGTCGAGGGGTAATAAGGGGTGAATTAGGAGGGAGTCGAGTGGCAATAAGGGGTGAATTAGGAGGGAGTCGAGTGGCAATAAGGGGTGAATGAAGGGCAATAAGGAGGGAGTCGAGGGGTAATAAGGGGTGAATGAAGGGCAATAAGGAGGGAGTCGAGGGGTAATAAGGGGTGAATTGACAGGGAATAAGGCAGGATTCGAGGGGTAATAAGGGGGAATAAGGAGGGAGTCGAGGGGTAATAAGGGGTGAATGGAGGGGGAATAAGGAGGGAGTCGAGGGGTAATAAGGGGTGAATTAGGAGGGAGTCGAGGGGTAATAAGTGGTGAATTGACGGGGAATAAGGCAGGATTCGAGGGGTAATAAGGGGGAATAAGGAGGGAGTCGAGGGATAATAAGGGGTGAATGGAGGGGGAATAAGGAGGGAGTCGAGGGGTAATAAGGGGTGAATTAGGAGGGAGTCGAGGGGTAATAAGGAGTGAATGAAGGGCAATAAGGAGGGAGTCAAGGGGTGAATTAGGAGGGAGTCGAGGGGTAATAAGGGGTGAATGAAGGGCAATAAGGAGGGAGTCAAGGGGTGAATTAGGAGGGAGTCGAGGGGTAATAAGGGGTGAATGAAGGGCAATAAGGAGGGAGTCGAGGGGTAATAAGGGATGAATAAGGAGGGAGTCGAGGGGTAATAAGGGGTGAATGGAGAGAATCAGGATGCCAGTGGTGTGAGTGAACAGTTGAATGAATCGTAGCTGTGCTGTGTGTTTCACTGTGTTTGCACAGCTGGCGAACAGCTGGGAGTCGGCCCCGGTGCACATGGCACGTCTGGACCTGCGCTCACTGCTGCAGGATGCCGCCATTGAGGAGGTGTGTACTGTACACTGCACTTTCACACTGATTTATTTACATTATGGTGGTGGTGATCTCTCAGTGTCTGTGTCCCAGGTGGAGATGGAGGACTTTAACCCGTCTGAGATGGATGCTGCAGCTGAGGAGAAGAAGGAGGAAGAGGAGGAGGCAGATCTGGTAGGACTTTAATATTTCTGCATGTTTTCTCTCTAAACACTGTGTATGTTCTCTCTCCATTCTCCGTAAGCTTCTGATTTAGGCCTTAAGTGTTGTCTGGATGGTGCTTCAGTGAAGTGTTTATAAAGAATATTGTTAATTAAACAATGTAATAGAATCCAGTTCATATAAAAAAAATTCCTAATGCACTATTTTTAAATAATTAAATACTTTGTTTCAGTTGACTTTGTTTTTATGAATTAATTGTGATGTTTTGGTTTTAATCAGTGACTTACTGCTTGTAACTTTTGTTTTTAATTCAGACAAAATATTTTTAAGACCATGATAATTTATTGCTTGGACTGTAAAGTGTCTGTGAGTGAGGACCTTCATCAGAGTCTTAAAAGCAGAGTTTTAAAACAGGGTCCAGGTTGTGTTTAAAATAAACATTCAGGTATACCTTCAAGCACTACTCTGTACTCTATATTAAATGATTTAATATACAGTGTACAGTCAGACATGTCTTTAGACACTCTGGTGTTTTTCAAGTGCTTATAAAGCCCAGATACATCCTAATAAGCTTTTACACACACACACACACACACACACACACACACACACACACACCTTTTAAAATACAATTAATAATAAATTAAACACTGTACCTGAAAAAACACAGATAATACATTCATTGTGGCTTTCTGTTTGAGTGTGTAGATATTATTGAATTATATTGTGTGTGTAATATTTATCCAAAACTGAGGAACACTAAATGTATAATACAGATAATGAATATAAATAAGGTAATAAAGCTAATATGTCTAAAGTAAATCTAGTAATGTCTGTAGTATAGCTAGTAATGTTGGTAGTAAAGATAATATCTACAGTAAAGCTAGTAAGGTCTACACTAAAGATTTGTCTACAGGAAAGCTAGTAACGTCTGCAGTAAAGTTAGTAATGTTTAACGTAAAGCTAGTAACGTCTGGAGTAAAGTTAGTAATGTTTGGAGTAAAATTAGTAATGTTTAACGTAAAGCTAGTAACGTCTGCAGTAAAGTTAGTAATGTTTAACGTAAAGCTAGTAACGTCTGGAGTAAAGTTAGTAATGTTTAACGTAAAGCTAGAAACGTCTGGAGTAAAACTAGTAATGTTTAACGTAAAGCTAGAAACGTCTGGAGTAAAACTAGTAATGTTTAACGTAAAGCTAGAAACGTCTGGAGTAAAACTAGTAATGTTTGGAGTAAAATTAGTAATGTTTAACGTAAAGCTAGAAACGTCTGGAGTAAAACTAGTAATGTTTAACGTAAAGCTAGAAACGTCTGGAGTAAAACTAGTAATGTTTAACGTAAAGCTAGAAACGTCTGGAGTAAAACTAGTAATGTTTAACGTAAAGCTAGAAACGTCTGGAGTAAAATTAGTAGTACCTGCAATAAAGTTACTAATGTCTACTTTAAAGATAGTACAGTAAAGATAATGTCTATACTTAAAATTAATATTCTCTGTAGTAAACAATAATGCCTATAGTAAATATTATATATTCAGTGAGGCTGTCTGTAGTGTATATATCGTGTATCTCTAAGCATGTAATGTCACACCACAGTTTGATGTGCTAATAGCAATGTGTGTATGTGTGGGGGGTAAATACTGTCACTGTATATTGTGTCTATGATAAACATGTGTTGATATTAACTTTATGTATTGTGGTAGTAATGCCTAGCATGACGCTAGCAGTGTCTACAGTAAATCTAGTAATGTCTGCAGTAAATCTAGCAGTGTCTACAGTAAGGTTATTAATGTCTACAGTAATTCTAGTTATGTCTGAATTAAATCTAGCAATTTCTACAGTAAATCTAGCGGCGTCTGCAGTAAATCTAGCGGTAAATCTAGCGGTGTCTGCAGTAAATCTAGCGGTAAATCTAGCGGCGTCTGCAGTAAATCTAGCGGTAAATCTAGCGGTGTCTGCGGTAAATCTAGCGGTGTCTGCAGTAAATCTAGCGGTAAATCTAGCGGTGTCTGCGGTAAATCTAGCGGTGTCTGCGGTAAATCTAGCGGTGTCTGCGGTAAATCTAGCGGTGTCTGCGGTAAATCTAGTAATGTCTGCAATAAATCTAGTAATGTCTACAGTAAGGTTATTAATGTCTACAGTAATTCTAGTTATGTCTGAATTAAATCTAGCAATTTCTACAGTAAATCTAGCGGTAAATCTAGCGGCGTCTGCAGTAAATCTAGCGGTAAATCTAGCGGCGTCTGCGGTAAATCTAGCGGCGTCTGCGGTAAATCTAGCGGCGTCTGCGGTAAATCTAGCGGCGTCTGCGGTAAATCTAGCGGCGTCTGCGGTAAATCTAGCGGCGTCTGCAGTAAATCTAGCAGTGTCTACAGTAAGGTTATTAATGTCTATGGTAATTCTAGTTATGTCTGAATTAAATCTAGCAATTTCTGCAGTAAATCTAGCGGTAAATCTAGCGGCGTCTGCGGTAAGTCTAGCGGCGTCTGCGGTAAGTCTAGCGGCGTCTGCGGTACGTCTAGCGGCGTGTGCGGGACGTCTAGCGGCGTCTGCGGTACGTCTAGCGGCGTCTGCGGTACGTCTAGCGGCGTCTGCGGTACGTCTAGCGGCGTCTGCGGTACGTCTAGCGGTAAGTCTAGCGGTACGTCTAGCGGTAAGTCTAGCGGTAAGTCTAGCGGTAAGTCTAGCGGTACGTCTAGCGGTACGTCTAGCGGTAAGTCTAGCGGTAAGTCTAGCGGTACGTCTAGCGGTACGTCTAGCGGTACGTCTAGCGGTACGTCTAGCGGTACGTCTAGCGGTACGTCTAGCGGTAAATCTAGCGGTAAATCTAGCGGTAAGGTTATTAATGTCTGAATTAAATCTAGCAATTTCTACAGTAAATCTAGCGGTGTCTGCAGTAAATCTAGTAATGTCTGAATTAAATCTAGCAATTTCTACAGTAAATCTGGTAATGTCTGCAGCGAAGTTAGTAGTTCCTGCAATAAAGTTACTAATGTCGACTTTAAAGTAAGTAAAGATAACGTCTATACTAAAATTAATACTCTCTAGTAAACACAATAATGCCTATAGTAAATATGTATTCAGTAAGGCTGTCTATAGTGTGTATATATCATGTGTATATCTAAGCATGTAATGTCACCCCACAGTTTTGGGCGACAGTATCCAAATATCCCAGTTCACCACAACACTCTCTGTCTGTGAGCCTCTAGATCTGCTCCTTTACCTAAGAAAAAAACAATTCACAAAAAGCTTCACTAAACAAATATGTTTTCAGCCTGGACTTAAACACTGAGACTGTGTCTGAGTCCCGAACACTAATTGGAAGGCTGTTCCATAACTGTGGGGCTTTGTAAAAGAAAGCTCTTCCCCCTGCTGTAGCCTTCACTATTCAAGGTACCAACTAATAGCCTGCACCTTTTGATCGAAGTAGGCGTGGCAGATCATAAAAGACCAAAAGTTTGCGGGTACTGTGGCACGAGACCATTTAGTGCTTTATAGGTCAATAGTAGTATTTTATAATCAAAGTGAAATTTCACTGGGAGCCAATGCAGTGTGGATAAGATAGGGGTGATGTGGTCATATCTTCTAGTTCTAGTTAGCACTCTTGCAGCTGCATTCTGGACTAACTGGAGTTTGTTTATGCTCCTACTGGAACATCCAGACAGTAAGGCATTACAATAATCCAACCTAGAGGTGACGAAAGCATGGACTAATTTTTCTGCATCATGTAGTGACATTATATTTCTTATCTTAGCAATATTTCTGAGGTGAAAGAAGGTTGTCCTAGTAATATTATCTACATCAAAGGAAAGACTGGAGTCAATAATCACACCAAGGTCTTTTACTGCTTCACATGATGAAACAGAAAGACCATCCAGAGTTACTATGGAATCAGAAAACTTACTTCTAGCTGCATGTGGTCCTAGTATAAGTACTTCTGTCTTGTCAGAATTTAGTAAGAGGAAGTTAATAAGCATCCACTGTCTAATGTCCTTTACACATTCCTCAACTTTATTAAACTGGTGTCTGTCATCTGGCTTTGCTGAAACATACAACTGTGTGTCATCAGCATAACAGTGGAAGCTAATTCCATGTTTACGAATAATTTGACCCAGAGGTAGCATATATAAAGAAAAAAGCAGTGGGCCTAAAACAGAACCTTGCGGAACACCAAACTTTACCTCAGTATGCATAGAGAATTCACCATTTATATCTACGAACTGATGACGATCAGTCAAATAAGACCTGAGCCAGGAGAGGGCCGTTCCCTTAATGCCAACAACGTTTTCTAGTCTACCGAGGAGAATAGTATGATCAATTGTATCAAAAGCTGCACTAAGGTCAAGCAACACAAGCATGGAGACACAACCCTGATCAGAGGCCATCAGTAGGTCATTTACCACTTTAACCAGCGCTGTCTCTGTGCTATGATGAGGCCTAAATCCTGACTGATATATTTCATGAATGTTATTCCTATGTAGGTATGAGCATAGCTGCTTTGCTACAACCATTTCTAAGATCTTGGAGATAAAGGGGAGATTTGATATTGGCCTGTAGCTGGACAATTGACAGGGGTCGAGGTCAGGTTTTTAATCAGGGGTTTGATAACTGCTAGTTTAAAAGATTTAGGTATATAGCCAGTGCTAAGGGAAGAATTGATTTAGTCAAAAAAACAAACGTGTTTTTCGAAAAGAAAATGAAATGAACGGTATAGTTTAAACGCTGACGATTCTAAAAACAGGAACTACATTACTTATTTTTATGTGTTGGGGGGGGGTAAATACTGTCACTGTATATTGTCTCTATGATTAAAAGCGTGTGTTGAAATTAACTTTACATATTGTGGTAGTAATGCCTAGTATAACGCTAGCAGTGGCAACAGTGAAAGAAGTAATGTCTACAGTACAGCTAGTAATGTCTGCAGTAATGTCTATAATAAAGTCATGAATGTCTGATAAAACTGCAGTAAATCTAATTATATCTGAATTAAATCTAGCAATGTCTACAGTAAATCTACAGCAAAGCTAGTAATGTCTGCAGTGGTAGCTCAGTGGTTAAGATTTTGGACTTCTGTTCAAATCCCAGGACTGCTGGGCCCTTGAGTAAGCCCCTCAACCCTCAACGTAAATGTAAAGCTAGTAATGTCTACAGTAACGATGATCATGTCTACAGTCAAGGTCATAAAGCCTACATTAAAGGCACATATGTCTACAGTAAAGGTAATAATAACTTTTCAGTAAGGCTGTTTATCTACAGTCTTTACATAATGTAAAGGTACAAATGTAAAGTAAAGTTGGTAATATCACATTAACATTATGTTCAAGATTTTTTATGTGGTTATAACAGCAAAGCAGAAGTGTGTGTGTGTGTGTGTGTGTGTGTGTGTGTGTGTGTGTGTGTGTGTGTGTGTGTGTGTGTGTGTGTGTGTGTGGAAGCGTTTGTAGTAAATACCGTCACTGAATATTGTCTCTGTGATGAACAGCATGTGCCGATATTAACTTTACGTACTGCGATAATTGTGTAACCGTGGTGTTACAACAGCCGTTCTCAGCAGAACTGTCAAGGAACCTTGGCCTCATCTAACTTCCTACTCAGTTCCTCTTGTTGCCAGTATTTTGTGGTGATTGGGTCTGATATCATTGCCATATTCATCATGTCTCAGTTGCTTTGGTGCTAAAATATCTAAATTATTAAGCCTGGTTCTGCTTCATAATGAATATTGCAGTGATATGATGGGGTTTAGCTGGTTATCTGCACATACTGTACAGCCCTTAGTGCTGTGCAAACATTAAAACTGGAAGTTGCAGCACTGACTGTGTGCTGAACTCATTTTATTACCTCATTACTGTCTCGCATGTTCTCTGAGTACATACACGATATTCAACATGATCTTATGGCTAACGATTATCTCTTTTAAAACCATCATTTTCATCTTGTGCTCCTCTTCATGCAAAGAGCCATCATCCCTCGCTCCATCTCTCTCTCTCTCTCTCTCTCTCTCTCTCTCTCTCTCTCTCTCTCTCTCTCTCTCTCTTGCCCCTCTCTCCCATGGCTGATCATTAACGGCTGGAGTGTCTTTCTGTAATGTAGGGATACCTTCCCAAAAGCAAATGGGAGATGGACACATCCGAGGCCAAACTGGGTGCGTATTCTGTTTATACAAAATAAATACTACTTTCTTATTTATTCATTTTTAATGTTTTTTTTGACTAGGGTTGGGTAATGATGCAAAAAAAAAATTTCTCTCAATACATTTTTCCACCTTTTTATTATTGTCTGCACACAATTTACTGTAAATGTTCAGAAAACTGGAGTTGCTCAGTGTTTATAAACCCTACAGTCATGATATCGATGCCACAGTATCGCATCGCCCAGCCCTGTCTCTGAATATCGATGTGACCGTTACCGTGACAACGTTCCCACTGTCTTAAAATTGACTGATTGATTATACAAGTAGCAGTCGCCGTGACGATGACCTCGGTGACCTTTTCCTTCGTACAGATAAGCTGGATGGTTTAGCCGGAGGAGGCAAGCGGAAGCGAGACATCTCGGCGATGGAGGACTTCTTACAGCTGCCAGATGATTACGCCAGCCGCATGTCCCAACCGGGGAAAAAAAGGGTAAATATAACGCAGGGTGTCTGACTTAATTATTATTTTACACCTAGTCAGTTTTATTATCCAAGACGTGTAATGATCACCAGTGACACGTGAATTGTGTGTGTGGTAGGTGCGCTGGGCCGATTTGGAGGAGCAGAAGGACGCTGATCGGAAGCGAGCGATCGGGTTTGTAGTGGGACAGACAGACTGGGAGAAGATCACTGATGAGAGCGGACAGTTAGCTCAGCGCGCGCTCAATCGCACTAAATACTTTTAGAGATGTTTATACTTGCCCTCTGTACACACAACACACGGTAAGTACATGTATGAACATGTCCACAGTACTTTTCCAAAATTCTGCTGTCTGCATCACTAGGGCTGGGACGATATATCAGTGTGACCCAACAGGCTGAAATAGTAGTTATTATTATTATTATTATTATTATTGCTTACTACAGTTGTATAGATGATCAGATACAACATCCAGACACACTGGGGTCAGTGTTAGGACAGTATATCAGTCTATCAGTACACTGTGAACATCTGTTATTATTCTGTAGCAGTGTAATATAATGTCAGTGGTGTAAATGTGTTGCTAATTTACATTTATACTTTTATTCATTTACCAGACGCTTTTATCCAAAGCGACATACAAATGAGGAAATACAAGCAGACCATACAAGATCTTTAAATTTGCATATGGTTTGCATTGTGCTGTTTTTGATGTTATGGCGTGGCTTGAAAGTTTGTGAACCCTTTTAGAATTATCTGTATTTCTGCATAAATATGACTTAAAACATCATCAGATTTTCACACGAGTCCTAAAAGTAGATAAAGAACCCAATTAAACACATGAGACACAAATATTATACTTGGTCATTTATTTATTGAGGAAAATGATCCAATATTACATCTCTGTGAGGGCAAAAGTATGTGAACCTTTGCTTTCAGTATCTGGTGTGACCCCCTTGTGCAGCAATAACTGCAGCTAAACGTTAGCGGTAACTGTTGATCAGTCCTGCACATCGGCTCGGAGGAGTTTTAGCCCGTTCCTCAGTACAGAACAGCTTCAGCTCTGGGATGTTGGTGGGTTTCCTCACATGAACTGCTCGCTTCAGGTCCTTCCACAACATTTCTATTGGATTAAGGTCAGGACTTTGACTTGGCCATTCCAAAACATTAACTTTATTCTTCTTTAACCGTTCTTTGGTAGAACGACTTGTGTGTTTAGGGTCGTTGTCTCGCTGCATGACCCACTTTCTCTTCAGGTTCAGGTCATGGACAGATGTCCTGATATTTTCCTTTAGAAGTCACTGGTATAATTCAGAATTCATTGTTCCAACAGTGATGGCAAGTCGTCCTGGTCCAGATGCAGCAAAACAGGCCCAATCCTTGATACTACCACCACCATGTTTCACAGATGGGATAAGGTTCTTATGCTTGAATGCAGTGTTTTCCTTTCTCCAAACATAACGCTTCTCATTTACACCAAAAAGTTCTGTTTTGTTCTCATCTGTCCCCAAAACCTTTTTCCAACAGCCTTCTGGCTTGTCCATGAGATCTTTAGCAAACTGCAGAAGGGCAGCAATGTTCTTTTGGAGAGCAGTGTTTTTCTCCTTGTAACCCTGCCATGCACACCATTGTTGTTCAGTGTTCTCCTGATGATGGACTCATGAACATTAACATTAGCCAATGTGAGAGAGGTCTTTAGAGATTTTTTTTTTAATAAGAGTTTTGTGACCTTTTCCAGCCTGATGAGCTTCAACAACTCTTTTTCTGAGGTCCTCAGAAATCTCATTTGTTTGTGCTATGATACACTTCCACAATCATGTGTTGTGAAGATCAGACTCTGATAGATCCTTGTTCTTTAAATAAAACAGGGCACTCACTCAACCCTGATTGTCATCACATTGATTGAAAACACCTGACTCTAATTTCACCTTCAAATTAACTGCTAATCCTAGAGGTTCACATACTTTTGCCCTCACAGAGATGTAATATTGGGTCATTTTCCTCAATAAATAAATGACCGAGTATAATATTTTTGTCTTGTGTGTTTAATTGGGTTCTTAGTGCTTGTGTGAAAATCTGATGTTTTAGGTCATATTTATGCAGAAATACAGAAAATTCTAAAGGGTTCACAATCTTTCAAGCACCGCTGTAATAGATCAAATATTAAATAACTATAATCACACTTTCACAGTGTGACATTAATTGATTACACAATACACCATAATGTTTGACACATGCAGGATTATTATAGCCCTGATCAGCACTAGATTTCAGTTTATATTTAATTTTGGTTTTGTATTTATAGTATATTCATTTGTAGGGTTTAATGTTGTAGATGAATGACAGTTAACACCAGTACACACACAGCGTAATGTATTAGATGTATGATTGTGGCTGGACAAGTAAATAGACAGATGAGTAAATACACAGAGGTACAGATTGTGGTAAAATTTGCTGATGCTTGTAGACGGCTAATTTCTCAATATGTTTCTTTTCTTTGGAAGTTAGGGGTGTTACAGGTGTTACAGGATTCACTGGAGTGTTAGGGGTGTTACAGGATTCACTGGAGTGTTAGGGGTGTTACAGGTGTTAGGGGAGTTAGAATTAACGGGAGTTTGTGGTGTTAGGAATTATGAGTGTGACTGCAGTTATTGGAGTTGTGGGATGTACAACTTTGAGGTATTACAGGTGTTACAGGATTTACCGGAGTGCTGGGGGTGTTACTGGAGTGCTGGGGGTGTTACCGGAGTTACGGTTGGGGGTGTTACCGGAGTTACGGTTGGGGGTGTTACCGGCGTTACGGTTGGGGGTGTTACCGGCGTTACGGTTGGGGGTGTTACCGGCGTTACGGTTGGGGGTGTTACCGGCGTTACGGTTGGGGGTGTTACCGGCGTTACGGTTGGGGGTGTTACCGGCGTTACGGTTGGGGGTGTTACCGGCGTTACGGTTGGGGGTGTTACCGGCGTTACGGTTGGGGGTGTTACAGGAATTATGAGTGTGACTGCAGTTATAGGAGTTGATATAGGGGTATACAGGATTTACTGGCGTGTTGCGGGTTTTACTGGGGTGTTACGGGGGTTGGGGTAAGGGGTGTTACGGGGGTTGGAGTTGGGGGTGTTACGGGATTAAGGGGTGTTACCGGGGTTAGTGTAAGGGGTGTTACCGGGATTAGTGTAAGGGGTGTTACCGGGGTTAGTGTAAGGGGTGTTACCGGGGTTGGAGTTAGGGGTGTTACCGGATTTAGGGGTGTTACCGGGGTTAGTGTAAGGGGTGTTACCGGGATTAGTGTAAGGGGTGTTACCGGGGTTGGAGTTAGGGGTGTTACCGGATTTAGGGGTGTTACCGGGGTTAGTGTAAGGGGTGTTACCGGGATTAGTGTAAGGGGTGTTACCGGGGTTAGTGTAAGGGGTGTTACCGGGGTTAGTGTAAGGGGTGTTACCGGGGTTGGAGTTAGGGGTGTTACCGGGGTTGGAGTTGGGGGTGTTACCGGAGTTACGGTTGGGGGTGTTACCGGAGTTACGGTTGGGGGTGTTACCGGAGTTACGGTTGGGGGTGTTACCGGAGTTACGGTTGGGGGTGTTACAGGAATTATGAGTGTGACTGCAGTTATAGGAGTTGATGTAGGGGTATGTAGGTTTTGCTGGCGTGTTGCGGGTTTTAGTGGGGTGTTACGGGGGTTAGTGTAAGGGGTGTTACGGGGGTTGGAGTTAGGGGTGTTACCGGATTTAGGGGTGTTACCGGGGTTAGTGTAAGGGGTGTTACCGGGGTTAGTGTAAGGGGTGTTACCGGGGTTAGTGTAAGGGGTGTTACCGGGGTTGGAGTTAGGGGTGTTACCGGGGTTGGAGTTAGGGGTGTTACCGGGGTTGGAGTTAGGGGTGTTACCGGGGTTGGAGTTAGGGGTGTTACCGGGGTTGGAGTTAGGGGTGTTATGAGTGTTATGTAAGTTACAGTGTTACAGGTGTTCAAGGTATTAAAGGTGTTAATCTTATTGTGTGTGTGTGTGTGTGTGTGTGTGTGTGTGTGTGTGTATGGGTGTGTGTGTTTCAGGTTCTTCTCTGCGGTGGTCGTGATGGGGAGGAGCTCCATGCTGTGATTAATTATCTGTTAGGCAGATTAGGCCACGCCTCTCTCTGACAGTCCTCTGCAGTATCTTAAATGTTTTCTTAGCCTGAATGTTAATTTTTTTTTTTTTAGTTTTTTTATGTGTTACTCAGGTGATGTCCTGCAGTTATTGATGTTTATTTGATGCGAGGTGTTAGCCCGTGCGTTTGTTTTTTAATCGATATTCTCCATATGTTCCTCTCAGCCTGTATACTCTCATACACACACACCAATAAACAGCACAGTAAACAGTGTGACACACACTAGGCTCTGAGCTCGTTATTCTCTCACCCCAATTTTCAGCTGTCTGGACCTGCGATGTGGAGGAGGTACAGGTAAGATCATAACACGCTAATAATTTCTTGCTGATGTGACCCGGTGAAAGGTCCTGGTGAATATTGCATTAAGAAATTCAAATTCCGGAGTTCTAATAAAATCCTGTAAAGACTGAAAGAAAAACAGGTGAATGGGTTTAAAACTGGGGTTAAACACGGGTGGGTGAGTAAAGGTGATCATGTACTATAGAGACAAACACTGAAATAATCAGGTGAAGAACCACCGGTGAACGCGCTGTTGTAAAAAGAAAACTCTGTGTTTCTCGGGGTGCAGAGTGTTTTCGTGGGAGTGAGGGAGGAAACTGAAAGTAAATAAAGGGACGGTAATGGAGGTGAACGAGTGACGGATATGGCAGAGAGAGGAGGAGTCTGTATTGTTGGTTTTTATACAGACCTCCCAACCTTTACGCATTTTGCACAGGAGCTCAGCATTTTAACGTCGGAATGAGCTGCTACGAGTTTTCCCTCAACTATACACCAACCCTTTGTTTTCCCCAATAAAAACAGCAGAGGAGCCCCGCCCCCTTTTCCTCATCTCACTAGTAATGTTTCGGCCGGTGCTCTCATCTCGACTCTGAGACGGCGTCCTCACTTCCTGCCATGGTAAATGGAGAATGAGGTCATTAATGTGAAGTAAAATGTGTCAGTGGGTGTTCCACTTATACACGTGTATATCAGGTATATACGACCCCAATTCCGAAAAAGTTGGGACAGTATGGAAAATACAAAAAAACTAAGTCATTTGAAAATCCAGTTGACCCTGTACTTTACTGAAAACACATTATTAACACATTATTTGATGTTTTACTTTGTGAAGTTAATTTATTTTTGAAAATATACATTCATTTCAAATCTGATGACTGCAACACACTCCAAATAAATTGGGACAGTCGACTGTTTCCTGCTGTGTAACATCACCTTTTCGTTTAATGACACTTATTAAACGTTTGGGACTGAAGACACCAGTTGGTTAAGTTTAGGGAGTGGAATTTTTCCCAATTCATCCATTATGCATTTCTTCAGCTGCACAACTGTACACGACCTTCATTGCCTTATTTTGTGCTTCATAATGCTCCACACATTCTCAATGGGAGACGGGTCAGGACTGCAGGCAGGCCATGCTCGCACCCGCACTCTCTGCTTACACAACCATCCGGGCAGAATGTGGTTTGGAGTTATTCTGCTCTGGATGGCAGCATATGTTGCTCCAAAATATGTACATATCTTTCTGCATTAATGGAGCCCTCACAGATGTGCAGGTTCCTCATGCCATGGGCACTGACACGCCCCCATACCATGACAGACGCTGGCTATTGGACCTGATGCTGATAACAGCTCGGATGGTCATTTTCCTCTTTGGCCCGGAGAACACGACGGCTGTTTTGTCCAAAAACTATTTGAAATGTCGACTCGTCGGACCACAAAACACCATTCCACTGTGCTACTGTCCATCTCAGATGAGACCGAGCCCAGAGAAGTGGGCGGAGCTTCTGGACAGTGTTGATGTACGGCTTCTGCTTTGCATAGTAAAGCCTTAACTTGTATCTGTGGATGCAGCGGTGAATGGTGATGACTGACAGGTTTACCAGAGTATTCCCGAGCCCATGTCAGGATCTCCATTACAGACTCATGAGGGTGTTTAAGACAGTGACGTCTGAGGGATCGGAGATCACGCGCATTCAGAAGTGGTTTTCGGCCACGCCCTTTACGCACAGAGATTTGACCGGATTCCTTGAATCTTTTAATTATATGGTGCACTGTAGAAGGTGAAATGCCCAAAATCCTACAGATTTGTCTTTGGGGAATGTTGTTCTCAAAGTGTTGGATCATTCTGTCAGCAGATTGGTGAGACTCGACCCATCCTTACTCTTGAAGGACTAGGCCTTTTTTGGAGGCTCCTTATATACTATGATGATTGTCACCTGTTTCACATCACCTTCTTATTTCAACTTCTCACATTGCTGTTAGTCCTAAATTGCCCCTGTCCCAACTTTTTTGGAACATGTTGCATGCATCAATTTCAAAATAAACGTTTATCTTCAAAAAACTATGCAGTTGATTAACATCAAATACATCGTCTTTATACGTTTTTTGTTTAAATACAAGTCAAAGTACATTTACAAATCACTCCTCTTTGTTTTTATTAGCATTTTCCACACTGTCCCAACTTTTTGAGAATTGGGGTTCTAGCTTTATTACTGAAGCGCTGAGTATTTTCAGCTGAAAATGGTCAAAAACTGCAATTTTTCAGCTGAAAGAGAAAATAAATATCTGAGCTTGTTGACAGGAAAGAGATTAAACAGGCCTACAGTGAAGTGTTTAATCTAACACTGTATGTAATGATAAACGTGTCAGTTAGTGCGTTTTATTATTTACTTTGTTGAGGTGTGTGTTAATTTTCCTCAAACGTGTTCATGCTGCTGCTTCCACAACCGCCAGCGCGCGCACACACACACACACACACACACACACACACACACACACACAATATAACCAGGTAATATCTGGAGTAATCACAGGTTGTTGAAAACTGGTAACTCATATTGGGTGTACTGTTTCAGTGCACTGTCAGCCATGTGATTAATTCACACTTCACACTGTGTGTGTGTGTGTGTGTGTGTGTGTGTGTGTGTGTGTGTGTGTGTGTGTGTGTGTGTGTGTGTGTGAACATCAGTGTAATCAAGGTCCCTTTATCTCGAACACAGAACTACAGAACCCAGCTGTTTCTCATCATTATAGACGCACTGTTAGAGAACCAGTGGAAAAATCCTCTAAAGTGTACAGATCTCACGCTTCTAAGATTTTTTAACTCTATCATCATAGCTCAGGAGCGTTTAGTGTTAAACACAGAGGTCGGGCGTGGCCGTGCTCCTGAGATCACCTGCTTCATAACTTCACCTTCGTTGATGATCAGGTGTAAAGCTGCAGTCACACCAACCCTGTGGTTCTCACTGAATGCTCGTTATAGATGTGTCTGTGTATATTTGCAGTATTTATGATTAAATGTGTATCAACTGACCACTCGCACTCATCAGCAGCAGCTTGGTCAGTGCTCTGGAGAACCAGTAAAAATTTAATGTAGACCCATTAGAACATATACAGTGCATCTGGAAAGTTTTCACAGAGCTTAACTTTTTCCACATTTTGTTATGTTACAGTCTTATTCCAAAATGGATTAAATTCATTATTTTCCTCAAAATTCTACAAACAATACCCCATAATGACAACGTGAAAGAAGTTTGTTTGAAATCTTTGCAAATTTATTAAAAATAAAAAATGAAAAAAATCACATGTACATAAGTATTCACAGCATTTGCCATGACACTCAAAATTGAGCTCAGGTGCATCCTGTTTCCACTGATCATCCTTGAGATGTTTCTACAACTTGATTGCAGTCCACCTGTGGTAAATTCAGTTGATTGGACATGATTTGGAAAGGCACACACCTGTCTGTATAAGGGCCCACAGTTAACAGTGCATGTCAGAGCACAAACCAAGCCATGAAGTCCAAGGAACTGTCTGTAGACAGGATTGTATCGAGGCACAGATCTGGGGAAGGGTACAGAAAAAGTTCTGCAGCATTGAAGGTCCCAATGAGCACAGTGGCCTCCATCATCCGTAAATGGAAGAAGTTTGGAACCACCGGGACTCTTCCTAGAGTGGGCCACCCGGCCAAACTGAGCGATCGGGGGAGAAGGGCCTTAGCCAGGGAGGTGACCAAGAACCCGATGGTCACTCTGACAGAGCTCCAGCATTTCTCTGTGGAGAGAGGAGAACCTTCCAGAAGAACAACCATCTCTGCAGCACTCCACCAATCAGTCCTGTATG
Organism: Cranoglanis bouderius; assembly: GCA_023630585.1. Lineage (NCBI taxonomy): Eukaryota > Metazoa > Chordata > Actinopteri > Siluriformes > Cranoglanididae > Cranoglanis > Cranoglanis bouderius. Next base: position 23,273,496 of record CM042547.1, read on the forward strand.
GTAGAGTGGCCAGACGGAAGCCACTCCTCAGTAAAAGGCACATGACAGCTCACCTGGAGTTTGCCAAAAGGCACCTGAAGGACTCTCAGACCATGAGAAACAAAAATTGAACTCTTTGGCCTGAATAGCAAGCATCATGTCTGGAGGAAACCAGGCACCACTCATCACCTGGCCAATACCATCCCTACAGTGAAGCATGGTGGTGGCAGCATCATGCTGTGGGGATGTTTTTCAGCTGCACTCTGGACCTCAGACCGGGGTGAAGGTTCATCTTCCAACAGGACAACGACCCTAAGCACACAGCCAAGATAACAAAGGAGTGGCTATGGGACAACTCTGTGAATGTCTTTGAGTGGCCCAGCCAGAGCCCAGACTCGAACCCGATTGAACATCTCTGGAGAGATCTGAAAATGGCTGTGCACCGACGCTCCCCATCCAACCTGATGGAGCTTGAGAGGTCCTGTAAAGAAGAATGGGAGAAACTGCCCAAAAATAGGTGCCAAGCTTGTAGCATCATACTCAAAAAGACTTGAGGCTGTAATTGATGCCAAAGGAGCTTCAGCAAAGTATTGAGCAAATGCTGTGAATACTTATGTACATTTGATTTTTACATTTTTAATTTTTAATAAATTTGCAAAGATTTCAAACAAACTTCTTTCATGTTGTCATTATGGGGTATTGTTTGTAGAATTTAGAGGAAAATAATGAATTTAATCCATTTTGGAATAAAGCTGTAACATAACAAAATGTGGAAAAATTTAAGCGCTGTGAATACTTTCCAGATGCACGGTACACTACACATAGCTTTGTTATGGATGATGTTTTGTGTGTGTAACAGCAGTGGTGGTGTTTAACTGTGGTGTGTGTATGTGTGTGTGTGTGTGTGTGTGTGTTTAAGAAAGGACAAAGCAACCAGAGGACTTTTCATTTTCAGCCAGAACAGGTGATTTAAATGCTGTGTCCCAAACCGCATGCCACATTGTCTGCTGAAACAGCGAGGTGGGCAGTGTACAATTTTGACACTATTTAGTGCAGAGGTATGTGCTTTGGGTCACAGCCGGAATTCTCTACATCAGTAGTCACCAACCCTGTTCCTGGAGATCTACCTTCCTGAAGACTTTAGCTCCAACTATAACGGTGCCCACCTGACCATCTGATCACTACCTTAAGAAGTTCTTGATCAGCTAAAACGGGTGTGTTAGATTTTGGTTGGAAATGAAACCTGCAGGAAGGAAGATGTCCAGGAACAGGGTTGGTGACACCTTGGTGACATTGTTGGATTCAAGTGATTTCAAACTGCTCGTTTTTTTTAGATCTTTTTTTAATTATATCACAGAGGAAATGAGTAAATACTTTATTACAGACATCTTGAGAAAATAACGAATCACTCAAGACAAAAACATCTCTGACAAATCTGAAGAAATGTTTTGACTTGACGGTGACAAAAGAAAATGTAGAATGAAATTGACTGAATTTAATAATTGATTGAATAGAATTTCTGGGGCAGTGAAGAATGATCAATTGTTGAATAATTATTTGTTATTAAATAGGATGAAACTCATGTGAATGAAGCTGTGAAACACACTTTCTCTGACAGAGTTGAAGATTAATCATGTAGTAATGTACAGCGGTGCTTGAAAGAATTTTCTATATATTTCTGCATAAATGTGACCTGAAACATCATCAGATTTTCACACAAGTCCTAAAAGTAGATAAAGAACCCAATTAAATACATGAGACATAAATATTATACTTGGTCATTTATTTATTGAGGAAAATGATCCAATATTACATCTCTGTGAGGGCAAAAGTATGTGAACCTTTGTTTTCAGTATCTGGTGTGACCCCCTTGTGCAGCAATAACTGCAGCTAAACGTTAGCGGTAACTGTTGATCAGTCCTGCACATGGGCTTGGAGGAGTTTTAGCCCGTTCCTCAGTACAGAACAGCTTCAACTCTGGGATGTTGGTGGGTTTCCTCACATGAACTGCTCGCTTCAGGTCCTTCCACAACATTTCTATTGGATTAAGGTCAGGACTTTGACTTGGCCATTCCAAAACATTAACTTTACTCTTCTTTAACCGTTCTCTGGTAGAACTACTTGTGTGTTTAGGGTCGTTGTCTCGCTGCATGACCCACTTTCTCTTCAGATTCAGTTCATGGACAGATGTCCTGATATTTTCCTTTAGAAGTCACTGGTATAATTCAGAATTCATTGTTCCATCAGTGATGGCAAATCGTCCTGGTCCAGATGCAGCAAAACAGCCCAAACCATGATACTACCACCACCATGTTTCACAGATGGGATAAGGTTCTTATGCTGGAATGCAGTGTTTTCCTTTCTCCAAACATAACGCTTCTCATTTACACCAAAAAGTTGTATTTTGTTCTCATCTGTCCACAAAACATTTTTCCAACAGCCTTCTGGCTTGTCCATGAGATCTTTAGCAAACTGCAGAAGGGCAGCAATGTTCTTTTGGAGAGCAGTGTTTTTCTCCTTGCAACCCTGCCATGCACACCATGTTGTTCAGTGTTCTCCTGATGGTGGACTCATGAACATTAACATTAGCCAATGTGAGAGAGGCATTTAGTTGCTTAGAAGTTACCCTGGGTTCCTTTGTGTCCTCGTGGACTATTACACGTCTTGCTCTTGGAGTGATCTTTGTTGGTCTCCACTCCTGGGGAGGGTAACAATGGTCTTGAATTTCCTCCATTTGCACACAAATCTGTCTGACTGTGGATTGGTGGAGTCCAAACTCTTTAGAGATGGTTTTGTAACCTTTTCCAGCCTGATGAGCTTCAACATCTCTTTTACTGAGGTCCTCAGAAATCTCCTTTGTTCGTGCCATGATACACTTCCACAGACGTGTGTTGTGAAGATCAGACTCTGATAGATCCTGTTCTTTAAATAAAACAGGGCGCTCACTCACACCTGATCATCATCCCATTGATTGAAAACACCTGAGTCTAATTTCACCTTCAAATTAACTGCTAATCCTAGACGTTCACATACTTTTGCCCTAACAGAGATGTAATATTGGATCATTTTCCTCAATAAATAAATGACCGAGTATAATATTATTGTCTTGTGTTTAATTGGGTTCTTTATCTATTTTTATGATGTTTTTGGTCACATTTATGCAGAAATATGGAAACTTCTTTCAAGCACCACTGCAATTTTATGTGAGGGTTGTGAAGATGTGGTTCTGTAAGTGTATGATGTGATGAGCCTGTAAGCAGGTATGAGTGTTCATAAGGAATATTTTAAGTGTGTGTGATCACACTAGATCGGCGGTTCTTAACCTTTTTGCGAGAGCGACCCACTTTTAAGAATGACATTGGTTTGCGCACCCATCAAAATCCCCCCGCCCCGCTCTGCCCCGCCCCGCCCCATGTTTCTGACTAATCGATCAGTGGGATGGCTGCGCTGGGATAGAAGATGCAAAGTGGTCCAGTCATGACTGAGGAAAAGATGCAAACTATCTTCAACCATGAGTCTGGCTCTACACTTGTTCTTCAGGTGCACCAGCACTGGAAAGACAACACAGAGAATGGGAGAGTTTTTTTCTCTGCCATGTCACTCAGTTCTCGGTATTCGGCGTGCATACATATCCAAAAATCTGCCAGAGGTTCTGTGAACCTCTGTGTACAATCGTTTAAAATAAAAGTTTTCCCGCGACCCCCAGGTTAAGAACCAGTGCACTAGATATTACACACTGTTCATCTGCAGGTTTCCACCACAGAGGTCACCAAAACTCTCACACTGCCGCTATACGGATGAAACAGATAAATCACACACTCAAATCAAGTGGGTTTTTATTGTCATTCCTCTGTGTAGTTTGTATACACTGGAATGAAATGTCGTTTCTCCAGGACCATGGTGCAACACCGAACAGTACGCAGGACTACATGTGGTGGACCAGCAGAATGGGCTGTTTTCACACTTCAAGGTTTTTGTAGCCTTCGCAGGGGAGTGTTACTTCAGTTACAGCACCAATAACATCCAAGTGGAAGTGGAAGAGCTTTTGCAGCATCTGTGTTACAATTCTGAGAAAGACAACAGTCTTACCCTCAGCTTTCCTGTGGATGAAGAGCTGAAGAATCAAGGATCAGAGTGATTAGGAAGGATGAAAGCTTGTTGGTTATAGCACACAGAGGAAGTACATGTGTGTGTGTGTGTAGATAGGCGCTGTTCCCCCTTTCAGTGAAACAGTTTCCAAGTTCAGCTGCACAAGTGTTCGGCAGGAAGCTGACGTCCATCCACTGAAGCTGAAACACACCATGACCATACTGGTGTGTGAACCAGTTCTTCTACAAGAATTTATATCCATTATTCAGCTTGGAATCTTCATCGAGTTCTCCAACAAATCTGGAAACGTCCTAGTCTGAGATAAAGAAGTGTTTCTGTGGTAAACATGTGGCTGTAAAGAAAGGATTACAGACAGGTGTGTGTGAGGGCCAGGTGATCGGCATTGTGATAAATTACCTCACAGTACACTTCGTAAAAGGTATCGTCTTTACTGTCACACTGACCTTTCCTCACAGTCTGGAGTATTTTAATTCAGTGTTGTAATACATTTTCACCTGTTGAGTTTGTTTGCAGAAAATATTATAATATAATAAATAATATAATAAATAAATAAATAAAAGCTGCAAGCAGCGTTTTTGGGTACAAGTTGGATACAGTTGTTGCATATGCAATCACAGGAAAGCTGAGCCATAAATATCTGCAAAAGGATTCAAGAATGAATTGTAGTTTCATGATTTACAGTTTCAGTGCATTATGGGAGAACGGTTTTGAATATCAAAATTCCTTTGATAACCTTTGTTTAGACGGGTCTCAAGATGATGTCAGCCAAATTTGGTGAATATCGGACAAAATTTGGAGGAGGAGCAGCAAAAATGGCAGTTAGATATAAACATTTTGACCAGTAGGTGGCGTTTTCATGGTCCTGAAGATGCCTACCAGGTCGTTGCTGAGATACAGACTCACTTCCTGTTTTGTGGCTTTGCTGTCAGGTTTGTTGGCCCATTACGGACAAACTGTTTGGAATATTAAAAATCTTTTTGATGGCTTGTGAGGCTTACTCTGAAGATGATGTGTGCTAAATTTGCTGATGTTTCGACAAAATTTGTAGGCGGAGTAGCGAAACAACAGTTTTTGACAAAATCCAAGATGGCAGATAATCTAATTCGGCGGAAATCGACGTTATAGGGTGCTTTGAACTCGCCTCGACCCAGGAAATCCAGGGATGCCTTTAAATTTCAGACAGAAGTTATGACTATAAACGTACATCCAAATTTGACCCAATGTGTTGGCAGCACTTGGCCCAAATTTGGTCAGAATGTTCCTTAGACCCTCCCCAGTCAGTGTGCCAAATTTCACAAGCTTTTACCGGACAGTTCTATAGGCTGCCATACACACCTTATCCAGAAGAAGAACACAATAATATGAAGCTGCCTCCACTCCTTCGGTGCTTGGACCCCTAATAAATCACAGTGTGATAAATACAGCAGTGGAGACTGAAAACACAGTTACACACTGATACACTGTTTATGAGATGGGGTACTCGAACACCCAGGGGTACTACAAAAGGGTACTTAACTGAGAAGTGGGGGAAAAAAATCCAGAAAATATTTAATGTAAATTCTTACAGGGATTCTTTAATTTAAACTCCAATATACTGAAAGCTGAAATTCTGAAATCTATCATCTGATGTTCATCTCAAACCCCAGTGTCTTCAGTGTGTGTGTGTGTGTGTGTGTGTGTGCGTGTGTGTGTGTTATTTTTGCATTAGCCTAATTATAATGTACACGTTAGCGTGTTTAGCAGTGTGCACAGCTCTCCACTGTGCTGTAAACACAGGGAGCTTCAATAAGTCTGTTGTCATGGCAACAGAAATCCCCTAATGGAGCTGAATCGAAGCAACGCTAAGAGACATGCTAACTGATGTGTTAGCACAGAGATAATGCTAATAGTGTTAACTGAGCTTTACTCTACAATTCTTAACACAGACTTCTTTCTGTTTCTCACTTCATGTCTCTGTTGTCAGAATTATTGGCACCCTGTAGAGGATCTCGGCTTCTATCGTGTTCCTCTGTTTTATTTATTCTGGACGTGGTCACGTGTTTACTGTTTGCCTTGCCTGTTTAGACATGATGTGGGCGTGGCCGATGTTTAACATTATTAACTGATTTGCAAATAACTTTGACTTCCTGTTTTACACCCCCAGCATAAGGACAGCTGATCCCAGGTCATTGTAAAGGGGCGGAGCCAGAATTTTCCTGTTTTACAGCTACACGGCAACTGTCCAGAACATCACACTTCCTGGTTTTACCTGGCTCAGCAGGGGCGGAGCTAAGGGGCAGTTTGATCATCCAATCATTGACATCACAACTTTTCAGCATTTAGTGTGAAATACTGGCTTTAACCTAATAGTAGCAGATTGGTAGCAATCTAGGCTAACAGTGTAGCATTAGTACTATTACTAAGTGATAAGTACTGCTAGAGAGGAGACTAGCATTAAGCTAAGCTAACATAAACCATAAACATGCTGAATGTTTTATTTCCATAAGGTTTTTATGTGTGTGTGTGTGTGTGTGTGTGTGTGTGTGTGTGTGTGTGTGTGTGTGTGTGTTTATTATGCAGTGTTTTAGCTCCTGTTCCTGTGTAGGTGTGTAAATAAACACAGGTAAGTCTTCATAATAATAACTAATAATGAACAGAATATCACCAGATCAAATGTAAAATGACATTTATTCATTTAAAACGAATAAATATGCAGTTATATTTTGATGTTATTTTAAAGTTTTTTATGAATGTAGTTTAAACCTTCATGTAAAGGTGGTGTGTGTAGTAGCTTTAGCCTGAGTTAGCGTTAGCTATCCGTCACTGAGCCCGAGGCCAGAACTCTCCTGCTCTTAAACTGAAGTAAAGCTCTGAGAGGAAATCAGTTTACATTCTGAGAGTAATTTTGGAAAGAGTTTTTATATCTGTGTATCAGTGAGTTACTGTTACTGTATCAGTCATTTCTGTAATTAATTCATTGTTTATTTACAGCTGGAGTTTTAACACTGAACTGAACCTCATACACTGTGGTGTGGGGAACTAACGTTTATATAAATAAATAAATAAATATAAACACAAACTGCCACTTATTTGTTGTCTTAATATTTACACTCACTCTCACTCAGTCAGTCTCACTCTCACTCTGTCTCACTCACTCAGTCAGTCAGTCAGTCTCACTCTCACTCTGCCTGTCTCACTCTCACTCACTCTGCCTGTCTCACTCACTCTGTCTGACTCACTCTGTCTCTCTCACTCTGCCTGTCTCACTCTCAGTCACTGTCAGTCTCACTCTCACCCTGCCTGTCTCACTCTCACTCAGTCTGTCTCACTCTCTCTCTCTCACTCTCACTCAGTCAGTCTCACTCTCACTCTGTCTCACTCTCTCACTCTGTCTGTCTCACTCTCACTCACTCTGCCTGTCTCACTCTCACTCACTCTGTCTGTCTCACTCTGCCTGTCTCACTCTCACTCTGCCTGTCTGACTCTCATTCACTCTGTCTCACTCTCACCGACTCTGTCTCTCTCACTCAGTCTCACTCACTCTGTCTCACTCACTCTCACTGTCAGTCTCACTCTCACTCTGTCTCACTCTCACTCTGTCTGTCTCACTCTGTCTCACTCTCACTCTGCCTGTCTCACTCTCACTCACTCTGCCTGTCTCACTCTCACTCACTCTGTCTGACTCACTCTGTCTCTCTCACTCAGTCAGTCTCACTCTCACTCAGTCAGTCTCACTCTCACTCTGTCTGTCTCACTCTCACTCTGTCTGTCTCACTCTGTCTGTCTCACTCTCACCCTGCCTGTCTCACTCTCACTCAGTCTGTCTCACCCAGTCTGTCTCACTCTCACTCAGTCAGTCTCACTCTCACTTTGTCTGTCTCACTCTGTCTGTCTCACTCTGTCTGTCTGACTCTCACTCACTCTGCCTGTCTCACTCTCACTCACTCTGTCTGACTCACTCTGTCTCTCACTCAGTCAGTCTCACTCTGTCTGTCTCACTCTCACTCACTCTGTCTCACTCTCACTCTGTCTGTCTCACTCTAATCTGTCAGTCTCACTCTCACTCAGTCTGTCTCACTCTCACAGTCTGTAATGTTCACATCTGACTCTTAAACTCTTATAATCTCATCCACATCTGGATTGTTCTAGTCTGTAATCTAGAAAAGAGAAGCAGAACTTTCTGTAATGTTTATTGTAAAGAACAGAACTTTGTGAAAATCTCATCTGCATGTATTTTTTTCTTTTTCATTTTGAAATTAAACTGAATGAACACCATGAGCACAAACTATACAGTTTATAAAGGCTTAAAACTCAAACCCTGACAGTACGATGTTTGCTCTATAGTCTTGTGCTGTAATAATTATTTTATTTAATTGTTGATTTGCTCATCACCTTTTAAACCCTTTCTTTTACACAAACATAGTTTTTCTTTTTCCTAGAATATATTATTCAATCAAACAGTCGATCTAAATGACAGCTGTTTTTAAAAAAAATTATTTATTTTTCAATTTATACAAACAGTAAATAATGAACACGGCGGAGTCGCGGTTTAGACTGACATACACTCACTATCCACTTTATTAGGAACACCTGCACATTAATGCAGTTATCTAATCAGCCAATCATCTGGCAGCAGCACAATGTATAAACTCATGCAGATGCAGGTCAAGAGCTTCAGTTAATGTTCACATCAAACATCAGAATGAAGAAAAAGTCTGATCTCTGTGACTTTACGCGGGGCGTGGATGTTGGTTCCAGACGGGTTTGTTTGAGTATTTCAGAAACTGCTGATCTCCTGGGATTTTCACACACAACAGTCTCTAGAGTTTACACAGAATGGTGCTGGGGGGGAAACACTGCGTGAGAGACAGTTCTGTGGGTGGAAACACCTTGTTGTTAAGAGAGATCAGAGGAAAATGGCCAGATTGGTTCGAGCTTCCAGGAAGTCTATAGTAACTCAAATAATCCCTCTTTGTAACCGTGGTGAGCAGAAAAGCATCTCAGCATGCACAGAACATCAAACATTGAGGTGGATGAGTTACAACAGCAGAAGACTACATCAGGTTCCTCTCCTGTCAGTCAAGAACAGGAATCTGAGGCTATCAGGGCTGTGCATAGATATTAACCACACACACTAATAAACTTCAGACTTTATTGTAGATAACAGTGTTGCTGATGATAACAGAAACTACTAACATGTTGATCTTTCCCTGTTCATTTCACAGCAGAAGCTTTCTATGTGGTCCCATGTCCTTCTCGATGCCCAGGAGCAGAAGATCAGAATCAGATACCGAATGAATAGCAAACCTGTTACAATCATTTGTAAATAGTTCGGTTTAATGCTCAGTTCAGTTAATGTTGTTGTAATCACTCTTCCATTCAAACTATACCATGTTTATCTTTCTCCATCTTTACAGTCAGTCAGTGTAACCCTCTCATCTTTACCTGTCTGATTTGGCTCCTGATGCTCCTGATGCTCTCCCGCACTCTCTCAGCCTGCTTCTACCTCATCTTTAATTGAAGTATTAGAACTTTAGTTTACTGTTATACAGCACATATCTGTATTGTGCGAAGATGAATATTCATAGTATATTAGTTTTTTTTTTTTAATTCTCTATACTAGTATTAATGTGGTTTTCATAAAATATTCTACATGGTACAGATTACTACCAATTAAGACTAAATGATTATGATGGGAAATATGGTCTCCTTCTTTGTGAAGGCATCATCTACAAATTGTACCAAGAGAATTTGGTGTTATTTAAATTAGATCAGATCAGGTGCGCTAATTTGATTAGACATGCGGACTTCCGAGAATGCTGATATTTTGTATGACTCTTAGCACTATTAGAAGACCAGGAGCAAAAGCTAAACATTAACAGCAATACAAAAACAAACTACCAGAGAGAGGAGATGATAGAGAGAGAAAGAGAGAGAGGACACAGAGAGAGAGAGAGAGAGAGAGAGAGAGAGAGGACAGAGAGAGGAGACAGAGAGAGAGAGAGAGAGAGAGAGAGAGAGAGAGAGAGAGAGGCGAGAGGGAGAGACAGAGAGAGACAGGAGACGCAGAGAGCGAGCGGGAAATGGAAACCACGGAGTGGATCTTTAGAGGAGTGATTACAGAATGCTTTTAGCAGGGATGGGAAATCCCCTCCCCTCCCCTCCCCTCCCCTCTCCTCCCCTCCCCTCCCCTCTCCTCCCCTCCTCTCCCCTCTTGACCTGCATCTGCATGAGTTTATACACTGTACTGCTGCCACAGGATTGGCTGATTAGATAAACGCATGTACGAGCATGTGTACAGGTGTTCCTAATAAAGTGGACGGTGAGTGTATTTTAGAGAAGTGATGAAACAGCGCTCTCTGCAGGTAGAATGACGTCACTGCAGGAGGCATTTAAGGTGGAATGGAAATTGGAGAAATGAGAAGAGTGCAGATCAGATCATAAACACAATAACACCTGGATAATGATGATTAATAACGCGCGCGTGTGCGTGTGCGTGTGTGTGTGTGTGTGTGCGCGCGCGCGCGTGTGTTGTAGCTGTGAGCTGTTGAGGCGGCGCCCTTTACTGCAGGGTGGGACAGCGCGCGCGCACACACACACACACACTCAGCATCGCGGCTCAACACAGACCGGACACACATCAGTGCAGCGGTGTGTGTGTGTGTGAGAGAGACTGCGCGAGGATTTTAGGTAGGTCTCCGCGATTAATAGGCTATATCATTTTGTCATATTACGTGTGTGTGTGCGTCTGTGTGTGTGTGTGTGTGTGTCTGTGTGTGTGTGTGTGTTACACTGGACCATCTTCATTCTTCATGTGAACCTGATGATGCTGCGATCCGGGACGCGGTATCCATTAAAAGGGGTAAAAACCGGAAGTGACAGCGCGCGCATTAACGGGCTAAACCTTTGCTTGTGATGGCCAGAGATTGGTGTGTGTGTGTGTGTGTGTGTGTGTGTGTGTGATGGAGGTTGCGCGCCCGCGGGTGTGTTATTCATATAAATCCGAGCATCTACAGGCCTTCATAATAATCATAATTGTGTGTGTGTGTGTGTGTGTGTGTGTGTGTGTGTGTGTGTTTCAGTAAACGCTATAACACATATAAACACGGTTATAAATTGAAGTTGTTTTTATAAACAATTAAAACATGATTAGCGGCGCGTGCTTTGCCGTGAATGTGGAGGAAATCAATAAACAGTACCGTGACACCGATAAATCCGCGCGCGGTACACGGGCATGCTGACGTCATTGAGGTGGCGTTAATGTGTTTTAATGATGGAATAAAAGAGCTGAGTAACGGAAGAGGCCTGGAACTGCGCGAACACACACACACACACACATACACACACAGGTGCTTGAAGGTTGACCCAAAACATCATCAGATTTTCACACGAGTCCTAAAAGTAGATAAAGAACCCAATTAAACACATGAGACATAAATATTATACTTGGTCATTTATTTATTGAGGAAAATGATCCAATATTACATCTCTGTGAGGGCAAAAGTATGTGAACCTTTGTTTTCAGTACCTGGTGTGACCCCCTTGTGCAGCAGTAACTGCAGCTAAACGTTAGCGGTGACTGTTGATCAGTCCTGCACATGGGCTTGGAGGAGTTTTAGCCCGTTCCTCAATACAGAACAGCTTCAACTCTGGGATGTTGGTGGGTTTCCTCACATGAACTGCTCGCTTCAGGTCCTTCCACAACATTTCTATTGGATTAAGGTCAGGATTTTGACTTGGCCATTCCAAAACATTAACTTTATTCTTCTTTAACCATTCTCTGGTAGAACGACTTGTGTGTTTAGGATCGTTGTCTCGCTGCATGACCCACTTTCTCTTCAGGTTCAGTTCATGGACAGATGTCCTGACATTTTCCTTTAGAATTCACTGGTATAATTCAGAATTTATTGTTCCATCAGTGATGGCAAATCGTCCTGGTCCAGATGCAGCAAAACAGCCCAAACCATGATACTACCACCATCATGTTTCACAGATGGGATAAGGTTCTTATGCTGGAATGCAGTGTTTTCCTTTCTCCAAACATAACGCTTCTCATTTAAACCAAAAAGTTCTGTTTTGTTCTCATCTGTCCACAAAACATGTCCACGTGACATTAGCAAACTGCAGAAGGGCAGAAATGTTGTTTTTGGAGAGCAGTGGCTTTCTCCTTGCCGCCCTGCCATGTACAACATTGTTGTTCAGTGTTCTCCTGATGGTGGACTCATGAACATTAACATTAGCCAATGTGAGAGAGGCCTTTAGTTGCTTAGAAGTTACCCTGGGTTCCTTTGTGTCCTTGTGGACTATTACACATCTTGCTCTTGGAGTGATCTTTGTTGGTCTCCACTCCTGGGGAGGGAAACAATGGTCTCGAATTTCCTCCATTTGTACACAATCTGTCTGACTGTGGATTGGTGGAGTCCAAACTCTTTAGAGATGGTTTTGTGACCTTTTCCAGCCTGATGAGCTTCAACAACTCTTTTTCTGAGGTCCTCAGAAATCTCATTTGTCCGTGCCATGATGCACTTCCACAGACGTGTGTTGTGAAGATCAGACTCTGATAGATCCTGTTCTTTAAATAAAACAGGGCGCTCACTCACACCTGATCGTCGTCCCATTGATTGAAAACACCTGACTCTAATTTCACCTTCAAATTAACTGCTAATCCTAGAGGTTCACATACTTTTGCCCTAACAGAGATGTAATATTGGATCATTTTCCTCAATAAATAAATGACCGTGTATAATATTATTGTCTTGTGTGTTTAATTGGGTTCTTTATCTACTTTTAGGACTCGTGTGGAAATCTGATGATGTTTTAGGTCACATTTATGCAGAAATGTAGCAAATTCTTTCAAGCACCGCTGTTTATATTAATCTTAACAGGTTAACAATCAGACGTGTCTCTCCAGGTTTGTTCTGCAGCAAACAAACACCTCAGATGAGTGGAATTGAAAGTGTTTTATTCAACTTCAAAGAGAAAAATGACCAACTCTGGTGATTTTTGAATAATGTGTGTATTTCTGCATTCACATCATAAATGAATTACCATAATAAATGTAATCTCTGTAAACTGTAAACACCACCTTCTGATTAAACTCAGTTTCAAGTAAATGTAAGCAAAGAATTTATTTAGAATTTCAGTTCCTAATTTATGTTTATATTTAATATCTTTCTAATGAAAGTACACAGTTATTTAGTCATTTGGTTATTGTTAGTTTTAATCTAGACTGTGAAATTTAAAAAAAAAAAAAAAAAAACAGCATAAATTTCTGTCATTAAATCTGTACAGATGTAGTCAATAAAAATAATGTTTTAGGCTTTTTCCCTTAAACTTCCCCAAAATGTTCTCTTTACGTTTCCAAAATAGAAATGAATAATTTCCTTTCCAGTCTTTATGATTACAGCAGCAGCTCTTAAGACCCGTTCACACCAATAACGATAACGATAATGATAACAGCAACTAGATTTGCATCCACACCAACGAACGATATAACGGTCTGTTTAGCTCAAGTTAATAAGCATCCAGTGTCTAATGTCCTTTACACATTCCTCAACTTTATTAAACTGGTGTCTGTCATCTGGCTTTGCTGAAACATACAACTGTGTGTCATCAGCATAACAGTGGAAGCTAATTCCATGTTTATGAATAATTTGACCCAGAGGTAGCATATATAAAGAAAAAAGCAGTGGGCCTAAAACAGAACCTTGCGGAACACCAAACTTTACCTCAGTATGCATAGAGAATTCACCATTTACATCTACGAACTGATAACGATCAGTCAAATAAGACCTGAGCCAGGAGAGGGCCGCGCCCTTAATGCCAACAACGTTTTCTAGTTTATCAAGGAGAATAGTATGATCAATTGTATCAAAAGTAGTCTCCTCCTGTTTCCCAGAATGCTCAGTGGCTGGTGGGTGGAGTAAAGATGAGTGTGACATCATGGTTTTTGGTGAGCAGCTCCGGCACACGGCACCGGTTGCCGCGGGAGATGATCTTTGTGGGCCGTGAGGACTGTGAGCTCATGCTGCAGGTGAGACGTCATTAAATACACACACACACACACACACACACACACACACACACACACACACACACACACACACACTCTGTGGTCACTAAAACAATTCTGAATATTTATTTCTCTGAAACTGTCCTGTGATTGGATCAGCTGTAATGATGTCATGCATTTATCACCTTCATGATGTGTGCAGCCGCTTCAAATGATCCTGATTAACAATAACAATCTACTAACATATTAATAATGATAATACATTAACTTGTCTGTCTCTCTCTCTATCTCTCACTCTGTCTCCCTGTCTCTCTCTCTATCTCTCACTCTGTCTCCCTGTCTCTCTCTCTATCTCTCACTCTGTCTCCCTGTCTCTCTCTCTATCTCCCTGTCTCTCTCTCTGTTTCTCTCACTCTGTCTCCCTGTCTCTCTCTCTCTCTCACTCTGTCTCCCTGTCTCTCTATCTCTCACTTTTTCTCCCTGTCTCTCTCTCTCTATCTCTCACTCTGTCTCCCTGTCTCTCTCTCTCTGTCTCTCTCACTCTGTCTCCCTGTCTCTGTCTCTGTCTCTCACTCTGTCTCCCTGTCTCTCTCTCTATCTCTCACTCTGTCTCCGTCTCTCTCTCTCTGTCTCTCTCACTCTGTCTCCCTGTCTCTCTCTCTATCTCTCACTCTGTCTCCCTGTCTCTCTCTCTATCTCTCACTCTGTCTCCCTGTCTCTCTCTCTATCTCTCACTCTGTCTCCCTGTCTCTCTCTCTATCTCCCTGTCTCTCTCTCTGTTTCTCTCACTCTGTCTCCCTGTCTCTCTCTCTCTATCTCTCACTCTGTCTCCCTGTCTCTCTCTCTCTGTCTCTCTCACTCTGTCTCCCTGTCTCTGTCTCTGTCTCTCACTCTGTCTCCCTGTCTCTCTCTCTATCTCTCACTCTGTCTCCGTCTCTCTCTCTCTGTCTCTCTCACTCTGTCTCCCTGTCTCTCTCTCTATCTCTCACTCTGTCTCCCTGTCTCTCTCTGTCTCTCTCACTCTGTCTCCCTGTCTCTCTCTCTGTCTCTCTCACTCTGTCTCCCTGTCTCTCTCTCTATCTCTCTCTCTGTCCCTTTGTCTCTCACTCTGTCTGTCACTCTGTCTGTCTCACTCTCACTCTCTCAGTCCCGCAGTGTGGATAAACAGCATGCTGTGATTAACTACAACGCTGCTACAGATGAACACTTGGTGAAAGATCTGGGCAGTTTAAATGGGGTAAAGTTAACCTCTCCACTTCACTTACAACATCATTTTATTATTTATTTTAGCAATAATAAATAATACGTAAAAATAACTTAAAAAACTATTATCCCATGATAAGTGTGCTGTCACATTACGGTAACTCAAGTTGTGTCTCAAACACCAGAGTCCTTATAAAGTGTACTCATCTACATTATAAGGCCAGAAATATGTGGACACCTGACCATCACACCTATATGAACTTGTTGGACGTCCCATTACAAAACTATGGGCGTTAATGGGAGTTGCCCCCCTTTGTGGGAAATTATGCCCATCCAGTCCAAAAACCAGGCACTTTTGTTTAGCTTTGCTGAAACATACAACTGTGTGTCATCAGCATAACAGTGGAAGCTAATACCATGTTTACGAATAATTTGACCCAGAGGTAACATATATAAAGAAAAAAGCAGTGGGCCTAAAACAGAACCTTGCGGAACACCAAACTTTACCTCAGTATGCATAGAGAATTCACCATTTACATCTACGAACTGATGACGATCAGTCAAATAAGACCTGAGCCAGGAGAGGGCCGTTCCCTTAATGCCAACAACGTTTTCTAGTCTACCGAGGAGAACAGTATGATCAATTGTATCAAAAGCTGCACTAAGGTCAAGCAACACAAGCATGGAGACACAACCCTGATCAGAGGCCATCAGTAGGTCATTTACCACTTTAACCAGTGCTGTCTCTGTGCTATGATGAGGCCTAAATCCTTCCTATGTAGGTACGAGCATAGCTGCTGTGTTACAACCTTTTGTAAGATCTTGGCGATAAAGGGGAGGTTTGATATTGGCCTGTAGCTGGACAATTGACAGGGGTCGAGGTCAGGTTTTTTAATCAGGGTTTCGATAACTGCTAGTTTAAAAGATTTAGGTACATATCCAGTGCTAAGGGAAGAATTGATTATGGAATGATCTGTTTGAAGAAGCATGTAGGTAAGGGGTCAATGAACACAAGTTGATTTTGATGAGGAAATTAGTGAAATTGTTCGGTCTCTCGAAGGGGAGTAAAACATTCTAATCGTTGATCTGATATTGTTTTATTGTTATATACAGGGTTAGTATATTTAGTATATTTTGTCTGAGGTTCGAGATGAAATCTGCAAATTCACAAAGGAATTCAGAATATGGCCCTGGGGTTCTGTAAATAATAATTAGTGGAATCGACTCGGTAGACTTATTTTTTGTGGCTACATACGATATTTACATTTACATTTATGACATTTGGCAGACACCCTTATCCAGAGCAACTTTAACACACCATAGAAGACCAGAGAAGTGCTTTGAGTCCCTATCATCAAATAAATCCTGATACTGGTCCACTAGGTCATGGACTAAGAATACCATCAGTCTAAAAACTCTTTTGGGAGGTAATGTAGTAAGATGGTGGCACCAGTGTAGCTGTGCTAGAGGATTGGAGGGAGCGAGGTGCAGTGCGGGGGGTGATAAGTGATTTGAGGTAAGTGGGTGCTGGTCCATTTTTGGCTTTGTAGGCAAGCATCAGTGTTTTAAATCTGATGCAGCAGCTACAGGAAGCCAGTGGAGGGAGTGTAGCAGTGGGGTGGTGTGGGAGAACTTAGGGAGGTTGAAAACAAGTCGAGCATCTGCATTCTGGATCAGTTGCAGAGGTCAGTTGTCGCTCAGAGGCAGACCTGCCAGGAGTGAGGTTCAGTAGTCCAGTCTCAAAATGACGAGAGACTGAACCAGCACCTGAGTGGCCTGTGTGGATAGAAATGGATGAATCCTTCTGATGTTGTAAAGGAGAAATCGACATGAGCATGTCAGATTAGCAATGTGAGAGGAAAAAGACTGTTGATTGTCCATGGTTACCCCGAGGTTGCGTGCAGTACCTGAAGGTGGGATCAGAGAGTTATGGGTTCAGAGATATGTTAATATAAAGAGCTTCAAACGCATTGAATTTATTAATTATTTATTTATTTATTTAGGTTTTTGTGTGACGCCTAGATTATCATTATAAATGAGTGATTTGATTTAATCCACCTTTCTGTTAAACACATTATATTAAACTCCTGATCGGTAATGGTTTCATTAACAATAAGTGCTTTAGACGTAAGAGATCTAATATTTAACAGTCCGAGCTTCAGATCAAAGGTGCTGGCTGTGTATTCAGTATGGTCTAATTTTATGTTAATTAAGTTACTAAAACAAACTTTGAATATTTCTACATTTTGTTTAGCTCAGGGAACAGACACAGTCTCGATATTGTGGAACCTAGGTGACGACTCAGTGCAGCTTAATTTCAGACGTTTTACACTCAAGTCTCCATCAGTGAACAGTGGAGAAGTTCAACAAAACAGACTTCATATAAAAACTGTAATGAATTTTCCTGGTTACACAACTGCACTATCTGACCATGTAGCATTAGCACATTTATAGAAGGGATTTATTTATTTATTTATAATTGCACTATCCGGTGTCACCCAGATGAGTCTGGTTCCTCTCAAGGTTTCTTCCTCATGTCGTCTCAGGGAGTTTTTCCTCACCACCGTCACCTCTGGCTGCTCATTAGGGATAAATTCATACATTTAAAATCTATATCCTGAATTTATATATTTCTGTAAAGCTGCTTTGGGACAATGAACATTGTTAAAAGCGCTATACAAATAAACTGAATTGAAATGTCATGAGCTGACTTGTGGTAAAGGAAGCTATGACAGTGCCACATTTAAAGTCACTGAGCTCTTCAGTATGACCCATTCTACTGCCAGTGTGTGTCTATGGAGATTACACGGCCATGCGCTTGATTCTGTGCACATGTTTGCAGTAGGTGTGGTTTAAACACCTGAACTCATTAGGAGGGGTGTCCACATCCTTTTGGCCATATAGTGTATGTACATTTAATTCTGTGTGTGTGTGTGTGTGTGTGTGTGTGTGTGTGTGTTCTAGTGTTTGAGACAAAGCTTTAACACAGACTAGACATAAAGTCTAACTGAGATACAAATGTGATCTAATTAATACAGATTAATAATCAGTAACCTCTAATGTGTGTGTGTGTGTGTGTGTGTGTGTGTGTGTGTGTGTATCAGACCTTCGTGAATGACCTGAGGATTCCTGATCAGACGTATATCACACTCAAACTATCTGACGTTGTTCGCTTTGGATATGATATCCTTCTCTCTGTCTGTATAGATAATAAATATTTGAATTTTTAAATGAAGCTGAAGTTGTAGCAGCTGTTTGAACTAATTCGTTTTGTGGTGTGTTTGTGTGTTTGTGTGAGTGTGTGTGTATAAGACAATACAGTGTGTGTATGTGAATATTTAACTTTAACTGTGAGAAACATTCCCATGTGTACGTTCTGGAGCGAAGTCAACACCGAGTACCGGAGGAGGCTCTGAAGGTCAGTTCATATCACACACACACACAAATTATTATTATTATTTTTATTATTATTATTATTATTGATGTGTGACTGCGCTGTGGTAGCAGCTTGGGGTTCAGTGTCTTGCCCAAGGACACTTCGGCCAGGAATCAAACCGCCAACCCTATGATTAGTGGACAACCCGCTCTACCACCTGAGCCACTGTGTGTAATGAAGCAGTTTGTGACTGTGTTTGACAGTGCTTGATGGAGAGATGTGTGATGGAGTGTGACGGAACGTTGTGTGACGGAACGTTGTGTGACGGAACGTTGTGTGATGGAGCGGTGTGTGACGGAGCGGTGTGTGACGGAACGGTGTGTGATGGTGTGTGAGGGAGCGGTGTGTGACGGAACGGTGTGTGATGGTGTGTGAGGGAGCGGTGTGTGATGGTGTGTGACGGTGTGTTACGGAACAGTGTGTTACAGAACAGTGTGTGATGGTGTGTGACGGAGTGTGACACAGTGGTGTGTAACAGTGTGTTACGGAACGGTGTGTGACAGAGCGGTGTGTGATGGAGTGGTGTGTGACGGTGTGTTACGAAACAGTGTGTGACAGAACAGTGTGTGATGGTGTGTTACAGAACAGTGTGTGATGGTGTGTGACGGAGTGTGACACAGTGGTGTGTAACAGTGTGTGACAGAACAGTGTGTTACGGAACGGTGTGTGACAGAGCGGTGTGAGATGGAGTGTGATGGAGCAGTGTGTGATAGTGTGTGACAGAACGGTGTGTGACAGAGTGGTGTGTAACAGTGTGTGATGGAACAGAGTGTGACAGAGTGGTATTTAACAGTGTGTGATGGAACAGTGTGTGACAGAGTGGTGTGTAACAGTGTGTGACCGAACAGTGTGACGGAACAATGTGTGATGGTGTGTTACGTGATGGTGTGTGACCGAATGGTGTATTACTGAATGTTGTGTGACAGAGTGGTGTGAGATGGAGTGTGATGGAACAGGGTGTGACATAATGGTGTGATGGTGTGTGACAGAACACTGTGTAACAGTGTGTGATGGAACAGTGTGTGATGGTGTGTTACAGTGTGTGATTGTGTGTTACGGAATGGTGTATGATGGAACAGTGTGTGACAGAGTGGTGTGTAACAGTGTGTGACGGAACAGTGTGTGATGGTGTGTTACAGAACGGTGTGTGACAGTGTGTGACGGAACAGTGTGTGATGGTGTGTTACAGAACGGTGTGTAACAGTGTGTGAGGGTGTGTTACAGAACGGTGTGTGACAGTGTGTGACGGAACAGTGTGTGATGGAGTGTGACAGAGTGGTGTGTAACAGTGTGTGACGGAACAGTGTGTGATGGTGTGTTACAGAACGGTGTGTGACAGTGTGTGACGGAACAGTGTGTGATGGAGTGTGACAGAGTGGTGTGTAACAGTGTGTGATGGTGTGTTACAGAACGGTGTGTGACAGTGTGTGATGGTGTGTTATGGAATGGTGCGTAACAGTGTGGGATTGAGCGTTGTGTGAAGGTGTGTTACAGAACAGTGTGTGATAGTGTGTGACAGAGTATGACAGAGTGGTATGTAACAGTGTGTGACAGAACGGTGTGTGACGGTGTGGTGTGTGACAGAGTAGTGTGTAACAGTGTGTTACAGAACAGTGTATGATGGTGTGTTACAGAACGGTGTGTGACAGTGTGTGACGGAACAGTGTGTGATGGAGTGTGACAGAGTGGTGTGTAACAGTGTGTGACGGAACAGTGTGTGATGGAGTGTGACAGAGTGGTGTGTAACAGTGTGTGACGGAACAGTGTGTGATGGAGTGTGACAGAGTGGTGTGTAACAGTGTGTGATGGAGTGTGACAGAGTGGTGTGTAACAGTGTGTGACAGAACAGTGTGTGACGGTGTGGTGTGTGACGGTGTGGTGTGTGACAGAGTAGTGTGTAACAGTGTGTTACGGAACAGTGTATGATGGTGTGTTACAGAACGGTGTGTGACAGTGTGTGACGGAACAGTGTGTGATGGAGTGTGACAGAGTGGTGTGTAACAGTGTGTGACGGAAAAGTGTGTGATGGAGTGTGACAGAGTGGTGTGTAACAGTGTGTGACGGAACAGTGTGTGATGGAGTGTGACAGAGTGGTGTGTAACTGTGTGTGATGGAATGGTGTGTCAAGGTGTGTGACAGAGTGGTGTGAGGTGGAGTGTGACGGAGCAGTGTGTGATGGTGTGTGACAGAGTGGTGTGTAACTGTGTGTGATGGAACAGTGTGTGAAGGTATGTTACAGGACAGTGTGTTACAGAACGGTGTGTGACAGAGTGGTGTGTGATGGTGTGTTACGGAACGGTGTGTAACAGTGTGTGATGGTGCATTATGGAACGGTGTGTAACAGTGTGTTACGGAACTGTGTGTAACAGTGTGTGATGGTGTGTTACGGAACGGTATTGAGCAGTGTGTGAAGGTTTGTTACAGAACAGTGAGTGATAATGTGTGACAGAGTATGACAGAGTGGTGTGTAACAGTGTGTTAGGGAACAGTGTGTGACGGAACAGTGTGTGACAGAGTGGTGTGAGGTGGAGTGTGATGGTGTGACGGTGTGTTACGGAATGGTGTGTGACAGTGTGTGATGGTGTGTTACAGAACGGTGTATGACAGTGTGTGATGATGTGTTACAGAATGGTGACAGAATGGTGTGTGATGGTGTGTTAGGGAGTGGTGTATGATGGAAAGGTGTGTGATGGTGTGTTACAGAATGGTGTGTGATGGTGTGTTAGGAAACGGTGTATGATGGAACAGTGTGTGATGGTGTGGTGTGTGACAGTGTGTGACAGAGTGGTGTGTAACAGTGTGTAACAGAACAGTGTGATGGTGTGTTACAGAATGGTGTGTAACAGTGTGTTACGGAATGGTGTGTAACAGTGTGTGATGGAGTGTTACGGAATGGTGTGTAACAGTGTGTGACGGAATGGTGTGTAACAGTGTGTTACGGAATGGTGTGTAACAGTGTGTGACGGAATGGTGTGTAACAGTGTGTGACGGAATGGTGTGTAACAGTGTGTGACGGAATGGTGTGTAACAGTGTGTGATAATGCGTGAAGGAATGGTGTGTAACAGTGTGTGACGGAATGGTGTGTAACAGTGTGTTACGGAATGTTGTGTAACAGTGTGTGACGGAATGGTGTGTAACAGTGTGTGACGGAACGGTGTGTAACAGTGTGTGACGGAACGGTGTGTAACAGTGTGTGATGGTGTGTTACGGAATGTTGTGTGACAGTGTGTGACGGAACGGTGTGTGACAGTGTGTGACGGAACGGTGTGTGACAGTGTGTTACGGAACGGTGTGTGACAGTGTGTGACGGAACGGTGTGTGACAGTGTGTGACGGTGTGTGACGGAACGGTGTGTAACAGTGTGTGACGGAACGGTGTATGACAGTGTGTGACGGAACGGTGTATGACAGTGTGTGACGGAATGGTGTATGACAGTGTGTGACGGAACAGTATGTGACAGTGTGTGACGGAACGGTGTGTGATGGAGTGTGACAGAGTGGTGTGTAACTGTGTGTGATGGAATGGTGTGTCAAGGTGTGTGACAGAGTGGTGTGAGGTGGAGTGTGACGGAGCAGTGTGTGATGGTGTGTGACAGAGTGGTGTGTAACTGTGTGTGATGGAACAGTGTGTGAAGGTATGTTACAGGACAGTGTGTTACAGAACGGTGTGTGACAGAGTGGTGTGTGATGGTGTGTTACGGAACGGTGTGTAACAGTGTGTGACGGAACGGTGTGTAACAGTGTGTGATGGTGCGTTATGGAACGGTGTGTAACAGTGTGTTACGGAACTGTGTGTAACAGTGTGTGATGGTGTGTTACGGAACGGTATTGAGCAGTGTGTGAAGGTTTGTTACAGAACAGTGAGTGATAATGTGTGACAGAGTATGACAGAGTGGTGTGTAACAGTGTGTTAGGGAACAGTGTGTGACAGAGTGGTGTGAGGTGGAGTGTGATGGTGTGACGGTGTGTTACGGAATGGTGTGTGACAGTGTGTGATGGTGTGTGACAGAATGGTGTGTAACAGTGTGTGACGGAATGGTGCGTAACAGCATGTGATGGTGTGTTACAGAACGGTGTATGACAGTGTGTGATGATGTGTTACAGAATGGTGACAGAATGGTGTGTGATGGTGTGTTAGGGAGTGGTGTATGATGGAAAGGTGTGTGATGGTGTGTTACAGAATGGTGTGTGATGGTGTGTTAGGAAACGGTGTATGATGGAACAGTGTGTGATGGTGTGGTGTGTGACAGTGTGTGACAGAGTGGTGTGTAACAGTGTGTAACAGAACAGTGTGATGGTGTGTTACAGAATGGTGTGTAACAGTGTGTTACGGAATGGTGTGTAACAGTGTGTGATGGAGTGTTACGGAATGGTGTGTAACAGTGTGTGACGGAATGGTGTGTAACAGTGTGTTACGGAATGGTGTGTAACAGTGTGTGACGGAATGGTGTGTAACAGTGTGTGACGGAATGGTGTGTAACAGTGTGTGATAATGCGTGAAGGAATGGTGTGTAACAGTGTGTGACGGAATGGTGTGTAACAGTGTGTTACGGAATGGTGTGTAACAGTGTGTGACGGAATGGTGTGTAACAGTGTGTGACGGAACGGTGTGTAACAGTGTGTGACGGAACGGTGTGTAACAGTGTGTGATGGTGTGTTACGGAATGTTGTGTGACAGTGTGTGACGGAACGGTGTGTGACAGTGTGTGACGGAACGGTGTGTGACAGTGTGTTACGGAACGGTGTGTGACAGTGTGTGACGGAACGGTGTGTGACAGTGTGTGACGGTGTGTGACGGAACGGTGTGTAACAGTGTGTGACGGAACGGTGTATGACAGTGTGTGACGGAATGGTGTATGACAGTGTGTGACGGAACAGTATGTGACAGTGTGTGACGGAACGGTGTGTAACAGTGTGTGACGGAATGGTGTGTAACAGTGTGTGACAGAACGGTGTGTAACAGTGTGTGATGGTGTGTTACAGAACGGTGTATGACACTATGTGATGAGGTGTGTGACAGTGTGTGACAGAGAGGTGTATGACAGTGTGTGATGGTGTGTTACAGAACGGTGTGTGACAGAATGGTGTGTGATGGTGTGTTAGGGAACGGTGTGTAACAGTGTGTGACGGAATGGTGTGTCACAGTGTGTGATGGTGTGTTATGGAATGGCGTGTAACAGTGTGTTACGGAATGGTATGTAACAGTGTGTGACGGTGTGTTACGGAATGGTGTGTAACAGTGTGTTACGAAATGGTGTGTAACAGTGTGTTACGGAATGGTGTGTAACAGTGTGTGACGGAATGGTGTGTAACAGTGTGTGACGGAATGGTGTGTCACAGTGTGTGATGGTGTGTTATGGAATGGCGTGTAACAGTGTGTTACGGAATGGTATGTAACAGTGTGTGACGGTGTGTTACGGAATGGTGTGTAACAGTGTGTTACGGAATGGTGTGTAACAGTGTGTTACGGAATGGTGTGTAACAGTGTGTGACGGAATGGTGTGTAACAGTGTGTGACGGAATGGTGTGTAACAGTGTGTGACGGAACGGTGTGTAACAGTGTGTGATGGTGTGTTACAGAACGGTGTATGACACTGTGTGATGAGGTGTTTGACAGTGTGTGACAGAGAGGTGTATGACAGTGTGTGATGGTGTGTTACAGAACGGTGTGTGATGGTGTGTTACAGAACGGTGTGTTACGGAATGGTGTGTGATGGTGTGTTACAGAACGGTGTATGACAGTGTATGATGAGGTGTTTGATGAGGTGTGTGACAGAGAGGTGTTTGACGGTCTGTTTCTGCCCCCTTCTCTGCTGTTTCAGCATGAGAAATACACCAGCCAGCTGCAAATGGATTTAAAAATCTCTGAGCTCAAGAAGAAAGAGCTGCAGGACGACAGGATGAAGACAGACAGGTCTGATCGCAAGATTGTCACAGGTGAGAGAGAGAGAGAGAGAGAGAGAGAGAGGTGTCTTAGAATTATTGATTAAATAATGGTTTGTTAGCTGATATGGTTTTTTGTTTGTATTAATTCAGCAGTGTGTGTGTGTGTGTGTGTGTGTGTGTGTGTGTGTGTGTGTGTGTACAGAAGGCTCTGTGAGTCGTCCCACTCCTTTGTACGGTCAGCCCTCATGGTGGGGAGAAGAAGATTCAGGAAGTAAAGCTTTCATTAACGAAGGACGTAAAACAGATGAGAGTCGATCAGGTACACTCCTCACTTAACACCTCACTTAACACCTCAGTTAACGCCTCACTTAACACACACTCCTCAATTAACACCTCAATTAACACACACTACTCACTTAATACCTCAATTTACACACACTGAGCAGTGCGGCAAAACTCCCTGAGACGATATGAGGAAGAAACCTTGAGAGGAACCAGACTCAAAAGGGAACCCATCCTCATCTGGGTGACACCAGATAGTGTGATTATAAATAAATAAATAAATCCCTTCTATAAATGTACCAGTACTACATGGTCAAATAGTGCAGTTGTGTAACCAGGAAAATTCATTACAGTTTTTACATGAAGTCTGTTTTGTTGAACTTCTCCACTGTTCACTGATGGAGACTTGAGTGTAAAACTGTTTGTTGTAATTGCAGTCCTAAAGCCATCATAGCATAACTGTTCATATGAATTGAGGTCCAAAGCTCCATCTTTATGGTTTTTAAGTGGAAACATCCTCAGTAATCTCAGTGATCTTTAGGCTGCACCGTGTGGGGCCTCAGCAGCAGCATGTGACTTCCAATTGATGAGATCTCCAACCAGAAGTAGGGCATCAGGATGGATCAGGCAGGTCCGGAGAGCAGAAGGGGTCGGGATCACTGGCATCTCAGGAGTATCATGTGTAGCTCGACAGAAAGAGAGAGAGAGAGAGAGAGAGAGAGAGAGAGATTATTAGGTATGGGGGGGCGACAGCATCCAGACATCCCAGTTCACCACAACACAATATGCCTGTGAGCCTCTAGATCTGCTCCTTTACATAAGAAAAAAACTATTCACAAAAGGCTTGATTAATTAAATATGTTTTCAGCCTGGACTTAAACACTGAGACTGTGTCTGAGTCCCGAACACTAATTGGAAGGCTGTTCCATAACTGTGGGGCTTTGTAAAAGAAAGCTCTTCCCCCTGCTGTAGCCTTCACTATTCGAGGTACCAACAAATAGCCTGCACCTTTTGATCGATGTAGGCATGACGGATCACAAAAGACCAAAAGTTCGCTTAGGTACTGTGGCACGAGACCATTTAGTGCTTTATAGGTCAATAGTAGTATTTTATAATCAATGCGAAATTTTAACACACTCCTCACTTAACAACTCAGTTAACACGCACTACTCACTTAACAACTTGACACACTTCTCACTTAACACCTCACTTAACACACTTATCACTTAACATAAACACAATACAAGAATTCTGTGTTTTCTAAATAGGCTTGGGACGATTGGTGATAATATAAGGAATCGCAGATGGTTTTGCGATAGCTGTCAAATTGGATGATTTAAGCGTCTGTGGGACAGGGCTAACCCTAACGTGTTGGTGTCTGCAGGTTTAAGATTGAAAAAAATTAAAGTGTGTAGTATTTTGTAACACGTTTCATTTTCTCCTATTTGTGTCCTACATGAACCTTAATAACCTGCTGCCTGACTTCAGAGCAGAGCAACAAAACATCTATTTCTGATGGATCTTATTCTTCTCATGCTTGTGCTGCTGAACAGATAAAGCTGTGAATGTCTACACTCTCAAAACATGAACCTAGGGCTCAAACCAGAAGTAGACATTTAGAGCTATTAATTCTTTAAACAATCAATTTAACAGGACACACCTGGGTAACAAGAAACACCTACAGTAATAGTCATGTGTTCCAATATTTTTGATCACTTGGGTGGGTTCAAACAAAAGGTGCGATGTTGTTTAACACATCTAGATGTAAATATGAGGAAATGAAAGCTGAGATTCTGATCTATCATCTCATATTCATCTTTTGAACTCAAACCCAAATGTCTTCAGTGTATAGCGAAAACAACAGAATTGACCTTGCTGTTCCAGTACTTTTGGAGGGGACTGTATATCTGGACACATATACATATTTTCTGTTGCTTGTTGACAGAAGCCCCAAAGGAAGAGGAAGTGAACGGCTCTCTTCAGGAATTTCGTGATGGCCAAAACAAGTCTACGTTCCTGTACCACCGAGAGCCGAGTTATTTTGAAATTCCCACCAAGGAGATTCAAACACACTCCAAATTTGCAGAAATGGAGCTAAACCACATTCCCACTAAAGACACAGATGCTTTACCAAAATCCACTCCGCCTGTTTACCAGAGCCATGCCTCATTCACCATCGAGTTTGATGAATGTACACCGGGAAAAATTAAAATCAAAGACCATGTGACCAAATTCTCCTCTCGGCAGCGCAGTAAACAGTCAAGTGCTAAAGTGACCAGCGCTGCACCCACTGAGGTCCAGTCTCCAGAGAGCAAGGTTGCTGATTGGTTGGTTCAAAGTGATGTCGGCATGATGTCATCAAGACGGCCAACTAGCGATGATGTCTACAGCACCAAGAGTGACCTCGCGATGCACATCAGGACGCTCAAAGGTCATTTAACATTTTCAATGTTAATTTATTGTTTATATTGATCATCTTATCAATACTTGTCAATTAAACAAGTTTAAGTGGATGTATAAATTGTGTGTGTGTGTATAATATATATATATATATATATATATATATATATATATATATATATATATATATATATATATATATATATATATTGATTATACATATCTCAGTAAAATGTTTCTGCACTCATTGATGTAGGCCACCATCATGAAGATGGCACTCAAAGTGATTCTGAAGATCCTGTAATAAAAGGAAAGAAGAGTAAATCTCATCATTCAGTCCAATCAGAGGAATCAAATGTGCCAAAAATATTGGAACCATCTGACTCATACAAACCTCAATCGCCAACTAAAAGTATTCACGACTTCTCTAGTGTTCATGAAGGAACTGGAGTAGAAGAACCTTCACCTTCAACTCAAAGCCAAATGAAATGTGGGCATCAGGAACCTCTGAGCCAGCAGGCCTTTATTATTGAATTTTTTGATGATAATCCACGTAAGAAACGTTCCCAGTCTTTTACCCACAATTCTGTGCATGGTGACAATTATTCAGCTCTCAAAGCAAAACTGGAACGGCGCAAAGGAACTGAAAGGCCTGCATCTGTTCATGGAAATATTCCTCCTACACAACAGATCACAGTCTCTCTAAAGGGCTTAAGTCATGGCATTCATCAAAGATC
Organism: Cranoglanis bouderius; assembly: GCA_023630585.1. NCBI lineage: Eukaryota > Metazoa > Chordata > Actinopteri > Siluriformes > Cranoglanididae > Cranoglanis > Cranoglanis bouderius. Next base: position 23,301,520 of record CM042547.1, read on the forward strand.
GAGCTCACTAAAGAGGGAGAAAACAGAGGACGCAATGAGCAAGGGTGGCACTTCCCCTTCATCTTCAGGCACTTCCTGTTCCATCACTTCCTCATCCTCTCGCTCTTCTCCAGCAATCACCATCAAACCTTTTGGCAGCATTGGAAAGAAATCCAAACTTGCTCAAGAATTTGTTAACGAGTTTCTTAATGAAACCTCACCACCAATGTCAGCACCACCAGTGATGATGTCACCATCACACACCCATCTTCCGTCTCCGGAGGACACGCGTGTATGTGCACCATCTTCCGTGTCTTACCCGGCCTCTCCATCCCAGATACACACACACCATCTGCCCCAAACGCTTCTTCCTGCTTCTTCTCCAATTTCTGTCCCCTCTCTCCCTCCATCTGTGGGTCCAGATTCCAGCGTTTCAGCGTTACCTCAATCTTCTCCTATATTGGGCACTGAGGCAGATTCTAAAGCCCTTAGAACACACCCTAAAGGCCCAGGGGCAATTCGTACAGAGGAGGAGGACAGTTTGAGTGATGCTGGGACTTACACTATTGAGACTGAGTCTCAGGATAAAGAAGTGGAAGAAGCTCGCAGTATGATTGATCAGGTAAAAATCAGAAACATATGCATTCATGCATGAAGGTACACCAGAATGATTTTATTTAATGAGTTATCAAAAACTATTGCACACAATGAATAAAATCTATTTTTACATGTCTTACAGGTTTTTGGAGTGCTGGATGCTCCAGAATACAGTGGTGTTTACAGACCGGTCATCAGTGAGCAAGATTTATTAAACCAAAACCAAGCTGAAATCATGCACACATCAGCAGAAGATCTTAATGATCTTAATTCCAGCATCAGTGGAGATCCAGAAAGCTTTCTACAGGTATTTGTGGCAATGAATATTCTTAAAAGTGCAATGCATTTATTATTCAAAACATAGGGGTGTATTCAGAGTAGCGCTCAGTGTGTGGTGAGGATTTACAGTTTGATGTAAATGCAAAATGTCACGCTGTAATTTACGCTTTAGTTCTAAATACCTGTGATCATTATACCAGGCTGCTAGTTTTTTTTCTCTCTCTAATTAATCTACATTATCTAGAGTTTAGCAGAACGTTGACTCTAAGCATTCAGTCACCTGATCAAGTTCTGTGGGGTTCAGATGGTGATCCAATCAAAGTTGACCAATCTGGGAGATTATTGATAAAACTCTGTGCTTATAGTTTAAAGAAATTTATACATTTAAATTTTATATCTGTAATTTATATATTTCTGTAAAGCTGCTTTGTGACAATGTCCATTGTTAAAAGTGCTATACAAATAAAATTGAATTGCACTGAATGTGCAGTAGCTGAGGTGAATGTAGGTTTGTCCCGGTAGCTTGGTGAAGTGCATATATTATGACTAAGACACATTTTAAATGAGATGAGGAAAGGATCTGAGATAACTTCAGACTGGGTTACTGGGACTATATTATCTGTGTTTAATATAAATGTCAGTATTAAGTTAAGTGAGTCCTGGCAGAGATGACCAGGACCCCAGACCACTGCAGTGTAAGGAGAGACTCACAACCTCATTATACGTGATATAAACTAATTATTAAAACTGCATATATTCATTAATGTTTAACAGTACCGGAGGAACGCCACCAAATCTAGTGAAGTAAAAGTACATTTCTGTGATTAAAAATGAACTTGAATAAGGTCCTGGTTACGTTCTAATTAACCCCTGGTGACTCTAGAGTCTGAATCTTAAGTCGTCTCTCCTTCTTTCTGTTTCTGATTATTTTCAGGTTTAAAGGCGAGTGCTTGAGTTTAAAACTTCAAAACCTTTAGATCTCCTGTTCCTGAACCCTGTTTACAAATGGCTTGTTCCAGATTGTTGTGATGTAAATGTTCTTTATTAAATTTAGGGACATTCTGACCTGAGTGCACCGAAGTGGGTGTCTCGGTGGGCGAGTTTAGCAGATACTTACAGTGACTCTGGAACTGCAGCGGTACCTTTAGGAAGTCCACCACAAGGAACCGTTTCACACAGAGGTGAAGTGTTTAACACTCCTATAGTGTTCATTACTTCCTTTACCCTCCAACATCTCTTTAAACGAATGTGTTTTATAACATTATTATAGATACAAATATGATATTAGGTTAACAGTATGAACATTTCAGATTTAATTATCATGGAATACTGTCGTGCGAATTTTGTCTTTGCAGATGTCAAAGCTGGACTGAGCCAAATTGTGGATCATTCAGAATCAGAGTGTACTCAGAGCTCCAAAACCAGACGTCTTCTTCCTCAAGTTCCTTCTGCAGGAGAAAAGCAGGAGAGTAACCCTCCCTGTATCCTGATCCGGACCGAACCAAGCGTGGAGTACGAGCCACCTGAAAAAGTTTCTACTACATCACAGCTAGATTCCACGCAGAGGTTAAAGGTTCAGGAAGATGTGGATCATGACAGCCTGAGTGACACCAGTCGTTCTGATGATAGCTCAATCCTGGAGAGGAGCTTAAAGAGTCAAGAGCAATACAGAATGAGAGCATCATTATTATCCGAAAACATCCAGCCAAAGTCCACTTCTTTCTACATTGGCTCTGAGGAGGGCTCCTACAAATCAGATGCTTCCCGGAGTCCGGTTCTTTCTCAAACTGAGCGAGCTCCTTCTCCCAAGATGCCTCCAACTACTGTCCTGATACGACACCTGAGTAGCAACGAATCCAAGCGAGCTGTGAAGCCAAACTCATCAGCACCGAATCTCCAAACCCACAACAAAGATTCTGTTCCCACCAAAGAACCTCCATTGTCCTCTTTTGTTCGCCAGGAGAGCTTCACCAAAGATCGACCAAGTGACAACATCCAGGTTAAGAAGTTGCCTCACATATCTAGTCATCCCGCTTTACGAGATTTAGGCACCCTAGGAAGTGAACAAGAAGCTTTATCAAAGGAAAACAAACAATCCACATCTTCTCAAAGGCAGATAAAGGGAAGTTCTCCTGAACAGGCTGAAGATTCTCTTTCTGGTGAATCAGATTTGGACACAGCTAGCACTGTGAGCTTAGTGAGCAGTAAAAATGTGCCTATTAGCACGGTTAAGAAGCATACATCTTCTAGTGCACATCGTAAGGATAAATCCTCTTCGGGTTTGTCTTCTCAAGAGAAAACCAGACAGCCAACAGCTCGTGATCGACTTTCAGAAAAACGTCGCAATCATGCAATTACGGAAAACAGCACAGCTAAATCTGAATCTGCGCGTCGTCTCCATTTACGCCGCAGCACTGGAAACAGCGGCTCATTAGATTTTTCTGACAATCAGCAGATTCATAGCCAAACTGAAACCACCGCTTCTGATCACGAATCAACATCACGACCTTCTAGTCGCAAGAAACTCTCAGTGTCCCTGCAAAACCAAGATTCAAACAAATCCAATAAAGCAGCTCATCAGGTACTCACTCGGTCCAACAGTCTCTCAGCTCCCAGACCGACGCGGGCCTCCATGCTGCGCCGCGCTCGACTTGGAGAAACGTCCGATAATGAAGGCGTGGAAACGGATCGCGCGTCTCAGGGTTCAGAACACACGAAACCCTCTGGAGACACCAAAAAGCTCTCAAGATTGGACATTTTAGCGATGCCACGTAAACGCACTGGATCTTTCACCACCCCCAGTGATAACGAATCACTGAACAAACAAACACTCAGTCGTCCATCTGATGCTAACGCTAATGGGCGGAGAATGTCTGCAAGTGAAACAAAACCAACCAATAAAATTTCTCCAACAGCAGAGAAACAATCATCCAATCGCACACGCACCAATCAGACTAAACACACTGGCATGAGCAGTGAGTATGACACAAACACATCCTGTGTACATTATGGGTCATAAATGTGAGGACACATCAACAGCTGTGTTCATGTTCAGTTATCAAACACTAAGTCCATTATTTTCCTCAAAAGTAATGATGTAATATGAATGCAGACATCATTTTCTAGATTTTCATCTCAGCGTTCTGCTGCTTGTTCTTCTGCAGGTTCTCATCGGAGACAGAAAGGTTCAGATTCCTCCACATCAGAGGAAGAGCATGATGTCAGCTCTAAAACTAAATGCTCTCAGACTTCAACCTCGACTCAGACACAAACTCCACAGAGACTCGTTCCCACTCAGCTGGACATAGAGGACGATGAAGCACAAAACGAGCACTACCAGAACTGGACCAATCAAAGTGCAGAGATCGCCAGGTCAGATGAATAATTCATTAGTGATTTAATACGCTGAAACTGAATACTGATTAACAACAGTAACTCATTAACACAGTAAATGATTCAGTGTGTGTGTGTGTGTGTGTGTGTATGTGTGTACGTGTGTGTTGTACAGGCTGAGTCAGGACTTGGCCAAAGATCTTGCTATTCTCGCACGTGAAATCCACGATGTAGCTGGAGACACTGACACACACACACCTGCAGCGACGGGGTACAGCACTCCATCAGGCTCCATCCCACATACACCTGCATCCACTATCTCCGCCCGAGAGGAGGTGGGACCAGCGCTTTGAAGAATATTTTCAAATAAAATTGCATGACATAAAGTGTATTTAGAGCTTACATTTTATCATTTTAGGTCCCTGTTTATTTTCCTTAATAACATTTTTTGTAATTGTAATGTAATGCTTAGAACACTGGAGCTGGAGAACTCACACATAGCATGACATGTGCTCATATCACCTCTGCTTTAGCATCAGTACACTAGCTGTGTTTCAATTAAAACAGATTTAGACTCAGTTTATTAGTTTAGAAAGCTCTTCATGTATGTAGCATCTTTATTGGTCTCTAAATGTCTGAGTGACTGTGTTTTGTGCTTTAGAATAATTAGGTGCTCCCTTACTGAACACTAGGGGGAGTGTCGGAGTGTCTGAGTGTATTGATCTGCAGCTTATTTTACAATAATGACTCTTTTTATTTCCTACACATCACAATTCTACCTGCACACTGATTACATTAAAGGTGTGTGTTGTGTTGTTATGTTTATTTCTGCTGCAGTTGGTGCATCACATCCCAGATGCCAGTCTGAGTTATCAAAAAGTTCCTGCAGGTTCCCCGAGTCCAGTGGATCAGGACAGTGACGGAACCAAACGACGTCCTTGGAACAGAGAAGAGGTTTTTATAACTGATGCCTTTTTGTTTTAAATGAGTGAAATTTATGTGAATGTGTTTAACACTGATTAATGAAATGAATTTTCACTGCAGGTGATTTTAGACAATCTGATGCTGAACCCCGTGTCACAGCTCTCACAGGCCATCAGAGAGAACACAGAACAACTCACTGAGAAAATGAAGTGAGACAACACACACACTCTATATGTCTCACACGCTCTATACGTCACACACGCTCTATACGTCTCACACGCTCTATACGTCTCACACGTTCTTTACACCACACACACTTTACAGCACACACTTTACACCAGACACACACCCACTTTACACCACACTCTTTACACCACACACTTTACACCAGACACACACCCACTTTACACCACACTCTTTACACCACACACTTTACACCACACACTTTACATCAGACACACTTTACAGCACACTCTTTACACCACACACTCTTTACACCCCACACACTTTACACCACACTCTTTACACCACACACGCTTTACACCACACATGCTTTACAACACACACACTTTACACCACACACTCTTTACACCACACACTTTACACCACACACTTTACAGCACACTCTTTACACCACACACTCTTTACACCACACATGCTTTACACCACACACTTCACACCTTATACACTTTACAACACACACACTTTATACCACACACTTCACACCATATACACTTTTCAACACACTCTTTACACCACACACTCTTTACACCACACACTCTTTACACCACACACACTTTACACCACACACACTTTACACCACACTCTTTAAACCGCATACACACTTTACACCACACACTTTACACCACACACACTTTACACCACGCACACACTTTACACCAGACACTCTTTACACCACACACTTTACACCACACACTCTTTACACCACACACTCTTTACACCACACACTTTACAGCACACTCTTTACACTACACACTCTTTACACTACACACTCTTTACACCACACACGCTTTACACCACACACGCTTTACACCACACACGCTTTACACCACACACACTTTACACCACACACACTTTACACCATCCACACTTTACACCACACACACTTTACACCAGACACATTTTATAGCACACTCTTTACACCACACACTCTTTACACCACACACTTTAAACCAGACACACTTTATACCATACACTTTACACCACACACTTTACACCAGACACACTTTACATCACACACTTTACATCACACACTTTACACTGCACTCTTTACAGCACACACACTTTACACCACACACTTTACAGCACACTCTTAATAATCTTTGCAGCACACGGTTAAAATGCACAGGCTCTGTCTCAGGAGTGTTTTATTGTGTCTCAGTGAGATGATGGAGAAGATGGAGTAAGGGATTTTATTTTATTCTCAGATTATGGAACTCAGTGATGTGTGTGTTTATTGTAGATCTTTATTCCACAATACCACAGAAGTTTGGGAGGAGATTGAAGCAAAAATGAATGCTGAAGATGAAGTTCCTATCATTAAAACTTCCAACAAAGTAAGAAGTCCAGTCCTCACTGAGATTTACATAATTTCTATATTATTATGATGGAAGTTTATTTTAGATCATACTTTACTTAATCACTGTGGGTATTTTGCGTTGGACTTTTGCTGTGTAGTTGATTTAATGTGACTCTGCACGATCAGACTGTCTTGTCTTGTCTATTCAGCTTTTATCCTTCACATTTAGCTGTTGCTTTAACCCAGTCAATGTGTTTCACTTTAATTCCAAACACTGAAGCTAGATGTGAGTTTATATTTGAGTTAATAATCATTTGTGTGCTGCAGGAAATCTCGTCCATCCTGCAGGAGCTGAGGAGAGTCCAGAGACAGCTGGAGGGTTAGACATGATGCCTTCATATTATTTTATTTAGTGCCTAGTGTGTACATGTGTTCAGATTTGGTTCCTATGCCTTATTGTTATTTATTTCTGAAACTCCTCAGTGATAAACTCAATTGTGGAACCTGGAGGAGGTGTGAAGATAACAGCGCCACCTGCAGCAGGAAAAAAAAAATCTACATCTGCGAATACCAAACGAGGTGGTAAATAATGTGTGTGAGGAACGTGAAGTCTGTTTTAGTCTAGTAATAACTGCTGGAAATGCCTTTATGCTTTATAGATCATGACTACGCTGAAATATAATGCTGTATTAAATGTAAACCTGCTGCTTGCTTCAGAGAGGAGACAAACAGTGTGTGTGTGTGTGTGTGTGTGTGTGTGTGTGTGTGTGTGTGTGTGTTTCAATATTGTTTATAATCACTCAATAGTGTGTATTATCTGGATGTCAGCAGAAGGGGATGAGTGTGTGGCAGCACTATGGCTGTTGACATAAATTAACTAAATCCAAAAATTCATTGATTTGGATTTTTATAGTTGAGGTTTTGTTTATTTACCAACCAAGAAAAAAGATTTATAACGCAAACCTGTGTAAACCTGTACCTGGGGCCATTACCTGGTGGACTCCAGGAGATCCTCTGTTACAGCCGAACACTTTATATAAATTATTTATGTCAAATTCAAAAGCAGTTTTAGCTAAAACTTTTCCGGACATGTTTGTGATGTTCTGTAATGTTATACAGATTCACACAGAGCCTCCAGAAAGTATTCATCCCCCATTGATTATTTCTCTTTTTGCTGTATTGCAGCATTAAATTTGAATATATTAGAATGGGATTTTTTCTGCTCCTTCTGAAGTGACTGCTCACAGAAATAATATTAAATATTTAGATGTCCTCAGAATGTTTTTTTAAGTCTAAAACTGCATAATTGATGTGTTCAGCCCCCTTTATTTTAGCATCTAAACTAGGACTAGTGTTTGTTTTTGAGAGTGCACATTAAATACGTTAAACAGGGTACACCTGTGTTAAACATCTCTGAATTCTCTGACTCTCACAGCTAAAATGGCAAATCAGATCAGTTTTGCTGTCATGGAAACCAAAGAACTGCCCATGAAGCTTCAATATGAAGCTGTGCATGGCAGTGCTTTGAATCTTCCTAGATGCATTGTGAAATTCATTATAAAAAGTGGAAAAAATATAGCACAACACAGACTTTACCGAGATCAGACCAAGCTGAGTGCTCAGGCAAGAAGTGCAATTGTCAGAGAAGTGTTCAAGAGTCCAGCTACAGCACTGTTACAGAGCTGAAATAGAAGATCCTGTGCACTTGGGGTGGCTGTGGCTCAGGTGGTAGAGTGGGTTGTCCATTAATCGTAGGGTTGGCGGTTCAATTCCCGGCCCACATACTCCATGTGCCGAAGTGTCCTTGGGCAAGACACTGAACCCCAAGTTGCTCCCGATGGCAAGCAGGTGCCTTGCATGGTAGCTCTGCTGCCATTGGTGTGTGTGTGAATGAGACACAGTGTAAAGCGCTTTGTGAACCACAAGAAAGTTGAAAAGCGCTATATAAATGCAGACCATTTACTTGTGGGAAAGTTAGAAAATCTGAGAGCTTTTGGAAAAAGATTTTGTGGTCTGATCAGACTAAAGTGGAGGCATTTGGTCCCAAGCCAAATAATAATGTTTGGCACAAACCAAATACATCCCAACACCCATTCCTGTGATGAAGCATGGTGGTGGTAACATCAAGCTTTAAGTTTGCTTTTCAGCAGGAGGAACTGGAAAGTTTGTTGCCATCACAGGAAACATGGATGGAGCCAAATATAAGCAAATTGTTGAACAGAACATCTTCCAATCGGCCAGACATCTGCATTGAGGGCTAAAATACATGTTCCAACAGGACAATGAGTCAAAGCTCAGGGCAAAAGAGTGGCCGAGGTAAAGTCCAGCCTTCAGTCCAATTTAAAATCTGTGGTATGACCTGAAAATTGCTGTCCACCAGCATTATCCAACTAATTTAGTAGAGTTGGAGAAAATTTGCATTGAGAAATCAAAGAAAAAGCCTAAATCAAAATGTGCAAAGCTCAGAGAGACACTTCTGAGACCAATCAAGACCACTCAAGACCACTCAAATCTGTAACTGCTGCAAAAGGACAATCAGTTGAAATTGCTTTTCAAATAATTCTGAGGACCTCTAAATACATTTTACATTTACATTTATTTTTATGATGTTGCAATACAGCAAAAAGGGAAGTCATAACTAGAGGGGTGAATAATTTCTGGATGCACTGTATAGCTCTGTACAACTCTAAAATTATAATATAATAAATGTGTGGTGCAGTGCATTCTGGGTATGTTGTTAAAATGGCCAAAAGATGAAGGGGAAGTGGGCAGGGGGAGTGCTAAAACCAGGACTGGAACACAGACAGTGATGTTATTCTGTGTTTTAGGTTTGAGGTAAATCATTATTAGGAATCTGCATTATAACTGTGCTATGCATTAACACACACACACACACACACACACACACACACACAGAGTGTGATATAACTGTATATAAGTATATATTACATTTCCTGGTGCAATGTGAATGATATGAATGTGACTCAATGCTAATGAGAATGTGGCTAAAGCTAAACAGCACTAAACAGCTCAATGCAACAGAAATAGAATAATCTGAGTTGAAATATAATAAAATTACAGTATTTATGAAGCTTTGCTGCAAAAGTTCTGTACAAACACAAAAAAACCAGTGATGGCAGCATCCAGACTTTTACTCACTGAGCCACAAGTTTACAGCGATCCATTATTTAACTTAAGGAGCTTCTTTAAACACTTTAATATTAATATTCTGCTTTAGTCTCCGCCCCCTTTAACGCTCGTGTCACTGATTAGGAACCTTTTTATTATTTTTACCCCATTTTACTTTTGTGAGGATTTGATACTGAAATTGTACACATCGGTATTTGGACCTGGAAAATGACGTGATATTCGGACATTACGTGAGCGTTACGCATGTGGGGGCGGAGTTTATTTAAACCAGAAGCATGTGTGCGTGTGATTCTGACCTTGAACTCAAGCGCATTTTTCTTACGTGATATCAGCTCGAGTATTAAGTGCATCTGTGTGACAGTTTAATGTGAACACAATATGTCACGCTGAAATGTGTGTTTTGGCTGTAAATTCACTCAAAAACATTTTTGAGTTACAAAAATGAGGAGAATATTACATACATAAATATAACACTATTCATTAATTAATAATATTCTCACTTTAAAAGTCCACAAAAATGTTTCTTAATCAGAGATATCAGACACTGTTTATATGGAGGACTGATTTTTTATAGATAAAATTATGAATGAACTTAAAGGTTCTCTGTGAGTGTAGCATGAGCACTTGGTCAGCTTATCCTTCAAACCATGAGCATTTACAGGAGAGCGCATCGACACGTTAAAATTTCATTACCTCGATTTATTAAACATACATATTATTTTTCACAGATCTGATCAATTATTTTAAATGTTTATTCCGTTCAAGACAGATTTAAATGATTCAGTTTCTGGTTCTATTCATAAAAACATAAATTACATCTGAATAATCATCTCAAGCTGAGTCTGGTTTTATGTTTATATTGAACGTGGGAGGCCTGAGTGAACACACTGAATCAGACTGAATCAGATTCTGACTGAGACATTAATTCAGATGATTCAGAATTTGGCTCTCGTTAAGATTCAGATCTAATTTCATGAAGAGCAGCAGTACTGAACGAATGTAGGCAAAGTTAATGGCTAAAATTATTTACTAAATTAGATATTAAAGTTGTAGTAAAATGTGTAAGAAAGTGATTATTGATTATTATTCAGAGTTTGTGGATTTGTGAGAATTATTTTTTTTTTTTTATGTTGATTTAAAATATTCTTAAATCCAACCTAAATCCAGTTTTAGCAATCGGATAAATATTAAAATATTGTTCTTCTGTTGCATATTTCAAGTAGCAAAAAGGAATGAAGCTCTACCAGGAAAAGAGGAGACAAATGTTGATATTTTATCAGAAAATTCTGGAAAAAGGTCAAATGAATTAAAACTGAAAAAAAATTAATCTCATAATTTAAGTGAGTGATGTTTAGACTTGTAATGATTGTTGTTAACTTTGCACCGAGTGTGTAGACAGACGTGTGTATTATTCTGTGAAAATTATGTGTAGCATTATTTAAGTGTTCATGAACAGCAATGTTTTTATTTTTATTTATAAATTCGTACAGCAGCTGAAACACCGCATTCTGTGCAGAATAAAGTCACTTGGTTAAGTGTTTTTTATCAGTTTAATTGTTTTTTTTTTATTTAGTAGATTTTTAAAAAATAATTTATTTATCAGTATAGTTATTTATTTATTTATTTATTTGTGTGTGTGTGGGTGTGTGTGTGTGTGTGCTGTTTGTTTTCCCACAACTCTTCAGATCTGAAAATTAAAGATGTGTATCTGTAACTTTATAATGAGTCTTAATGTTCCGTTTAAATGTTCTCTATAAAGTGTTTGAGCTGTCTCTCTTTTACACACACACACACACACACACACACACACAGTCTCCTCCAAAAGTACTGGAACAGCACGGCCGGTTTTATTGTTTTCGCTATACACTGAAGACATTTGGGTTTGAGATCAAAAGATGAATATTACACAACAGACCAGAATTTCAGCTTCATTTCTTCATATCTACATCTAGACGTGTTAAACATCTGAGAACATGACACCTTTTGTTTGAACCCACCCATTTTTCAAGTGATCAAAAATATTGGATTTTTTTCATATATTAGAATATTTGAACTCAAAGCCTTCCAATCAACATCTTAACCACTGAGCTACAGTACCACCAATACCACCAATACCACCAGTACCACCAATACCACCAGTACCACCAGTACCACCAATACCACCAGTACCACCAATACCACCAGTACCACCAATACCACCACACCGTCATTCGAATACTTTCAGAGGAGACTGTATGTACACGTTTACTGCACTGCTGAGTTTATGTTACTGGTGTGTTTTATTCACTGTTTGGACTGTAAAAATTTCATTACATTTACAATAAATCAGTTTCAGTCATGAGCTTAAACTCTTTGTTCAGTGCTGTTTGATTCACAGAGTCCGACTGAAGGCCTGGATCAGACAGTCAGACTTCTACCCAGAGCACCAGAGGTGTACCACTATACACTCCACTACTGTAAAATACTAACCCCGTTTCCATAAAAGTTGGAATTTTTTCTAAAATGCAGTAAAAACAAAAATGTGTTATTTGTCGAGTCTCTTGAAACTTTAATTAACTGACAAAAGTACAAAGAAAAGATATTCAATGTTTTCACTGACCAACTTAATTGTATTTTGTAAATATAAACAAATTTAGAATTTGATACCTTCAACACAAAGTTGGGACAGAGGCATGTTTACGGCTGTGTTACATCACCCTTCCTTTTAATGACACTCTTTAATAGTTTGAGAACTGAGGAAACTAATTGTTGCAGTTTTGCAAGTGTAGTTTTTGCCCATTCTTGCTTGATACAAGACTTCAGCCGCTCACCAGTCCTTGGTGGCCATTGTCTGATTCTCCTCTTCATGATGCGCCATAGGAGACAGATGTGGACTGCTGGCAGGCCAGTCAAGCACACGCACTCTGTGTCTACGAAACCACGCTGTTGTAGCACGTGCAGAAGGAGGCGTGGCATTGTCCTGCTGAAATAACCATGGACTTCCTGGGAAAAGACGTTGCCTTGATGGCAACATATGTCTCTCTAAAATCCCAATATACACCTCTGTGTCAATGGTACCTTCACACATATGCGAGTCACCCATGCCGTGGGCCAGAGACAAGGCGTAAGTGAACTGCACGACTGCTTAGTCACCCCCACTAGGGGGCCCCCAAGAGCACATGAAATGACAGCTTGATTTTTTTTGTGATGTGTCAAGGGACAATGGTAATTATTATACAAAACATACATATTATACAAAAACATATTAAATATTATTATTAAATTTATTATTAAATTATTCATTTTAAATATTATGTTAACGGGCTGCAGGATGCAAGCACAGTCAGACTGTGACTGTGATTATTGAAGCTGATTGAAGAGGCAGCAGCATTGCAGCAAAACTGTCATAAATGTCACAAAAAAGGACAAAAAATCCCTCTGGTGCAGAGAAAAGAAAAAAGAAGAAAACCGAGGAAGAGAAAAAACAGCAAGATGTATGTTAAGAAAATTCATGTAAACTAAACTAGGCTATGTTGTGAGCTAACGTTAGCTGGCTAGTTAATTAACATAGCCTAGGTAGAATATCTTCTTGTTTTAGGAAAGTTCTTGTTTGATTAAACATCTGTAAATAGTCTTGACATCTTAATATATTATAATACAACATATTAGTTAGCTAGTTTTATGCCAGAGCCATATCACCCTACAGTTCTTGCCTGGTTTCCCACTGAATTTAAACAGGGTTGACCCTGGCCAGTTCCTGGATGGGAGACCTCCTGGGGAAAACTAAGGTTGCTGCTGGAAGTGGTATTAGGGAGGCCAGTAGGTGGTGCTCTCCCTGTGGTCTGTGTGAGTCCTAATGTCCCAGTATAGTGTAAAAAGTGCACTGTCTTTTGGCTGAGATGTTAAACCAAGCTCTTGACTCTCTGTGGTCATTAGGGGTATAACCCTGGTGTCCTGGTGAAATTGCCCCATTGGTCCTTAACTATCATGGCCCCCTAATAATCTCCATCTCTGAATTGGCTACATCTCTCCTCTCCACCAATAGCTGGTGTGTGTTCTGGTGCACTATGGCTGCCGTCGCATCATCCAGGTGGAGGCTACACACTGGTGGTGGTTGAGGAGATCCCCCCCCCATACTATGTAAAGCACTTTGAGTGTCTAGAAAAGTGTTATATAAATGTAACTAATTATTATTATTATTTTAGGTTAAAGTTTTTGTCTTCTGTGTAAAAATAACTTTCCTGGATATAAATTTTTGTAATAAAAATAAGCTTCTGTTCCATAAACTTGTTACTGATAACAGCTTAACATTATTTACATTAGCCTACCTTTGGGGTCTTTGGTATTATATTCCAATATCATTATGCCTCAGTTAGCCAGTTATAGATTAGGAGTAGTTGCTTTAGGTGCACAGATGGCTTGCTGCCGTGTTTAATAATTAATGTTGTTAAAATAACATTCGGTTCCGTCAACTATACTCTTATGAAAATTCCCTAAGAGCACTGTTGAAATATTTTGGAGGTGGGGCACAACCAACGCCACCCAGTGATATAGTGTAGACTCCCTGAATCATGAACTGACCAAAGCCAATTTGCCTTAAAGCTAGTGGTCTGATCACAGGTCATGTAAACATTATGGGGTTCTATAGTCATGTTCTGTTAAAGCCCACTTTGTTACTACTAAATATTTCAGGACGTGTGTATATGAATAGTCTACCTGAACATTGATGCTATGCACTGACTTTCTTTTAACGTAACCTCTGAAAGTATTGGAACAGCAAGGCCAATTCTTTTGTTTGTGTCTGAAGTCATTTGGGTTTGAGATCAAAAGATGAATATGAGACGATAGATCTGAATTTTGGCTTTCATTTCCTGATATTTACATCACTGTTAGATGTGGCTGTAGATTTAGCTGAACAGTACTGTAAAATCCTACAGTACAATACCACATTTCAACAATACACTGAAATACCTTAGTTTACATTGCATTCTGGGTCATTTTGATTGAGTGGGAATATTTTACAGTATATTGTAGTCTTGCTGTAACTTGGATGTAACTTGGCTACAGTTTACCAGGCAATAATACAATAATACAGGACTGCTGTAAACAGCGAAAGCGCGTCACCTGATGTCACATCAAACTGCCACATAACTGGTAAAAATACTAACATTGTCAGTTGAGGATGGTGAGTTTTAGGAGAGCGATAAACGGCCGTGTTTAAACAAAAAGTTCCCTTTCTTACATGTTTTTGTTTCAGCTTTATTCTTGCACACCTAAAAGGTTTTAATACTTTATTGGACTGTAAATTTCAGATGCACTGAACTCTGGGTAACAAACACAGTACTAAAGTTTTTAAATGGTTTTAATCGTTTAAATGAATTTATTGAATAAAAATATTTTTTGAAAAGAACATTGTTTAACTATAGATTTATATACTATACTACCTATATATTATAAACTTATGTAATATCATAATTAGTAATTATTATAAATAGTAATAATTAGCAGTAATGCAGCAATAGAGGTATTACAGTACAATATATTACAATAAAATACAGTAATAGTATTAGTAACAGTAACAGACCAAATTACAAAATACAGTAAAATACACTTTTGTAGTTATACAGTATTGTTCTGTATACTGTACATTAAAATACAGCAACTTGCTGGCAACCGTGCTGCCATTAACTTACTGTAAATATACAAGGAAATCATTTACACTGGCATAAATATGACCTAAAACATCATCAGACTTTCACACAAGTCCTAAAAGTAGATAAAGAACCCAATTAAACAGAGGAGACAAAAATATTATACTTGGTCATTTATTTATTGAGGAAAATGATCCAATATTACATCTCTGTGAGGGCAAAAGTATGTGAACATTTAGGATTAGCAGTTAATTTGAAGGTGAAATTAGAGTCAGGTGTTTTCAATCAATGGGATGATGATCAGGTGTGAGTGAGCGCCCTGTTTTATTTAAAGAACAGGATCTATCAGAGTCTGATCTTCACAACACATGTCTGTGGAAGTGTATCATGGCACAAACAAAGGAGATTTCTGTGGACCTCAGAAAAAGAGTTGTTGAAGCTCATCAGGCTGGAAAAGGTCACAAAACCATCTCTAAAGAGTTTGGACTCCACCAATCCACAGTCAGACAGATTGTGTACAAATGGAGGAAATTCAAGACCATTGTTACCCTCCCCAGGAGTGGAGACCAAGATGTGTAATAGTCCACGAGGTCACAAAGGAACCCAGGGAACTTCTAAGCAACTAAAGGCCTCTCTCACATTGGCTAATGTTAATGTTCATGAGTCCACCATCAGGAGAACACTGAACAACAATGGTGTGCATGGCAGGGTTGCAAGGAGAAAGTCACTGCTCTCCAAAAACAACATTGCTGCCCTTCTGCAGTTCTTCTAAAGATCACATGGACATGTTTTGTGGACAGATGAGACCAAAATAGACCTTTATGGTTTAAATGAGAAGCGTTATGTTTGGAGAAAGGAAAACACTGCATTCAAGCATAAGAACCTTATCCCATCCCATCTGTGAAACATGGTGGTGGTAGTATCAAGGTTTGGGCTGTTTTGCTGCATCTGGACCAGGACGACTTGCCATCACTGATGGAACAATGAATTCTGAATTATACCAGCGAATTCTAAAGGAAAATGTCAGGACATCTGTCCATGAACTGAATCTGAAGAGAAAGTGGGTCATGCAGCGAGACAACGACCCTAAACACACAAGTCGTTCTACCAAAGAACGGTTAAAGAAGAATAAAGTTAATGTTTTGGAATGGCCAAGTCAAAATCCTGACCTTAATCCAATAGAAATGTTGTGGAAGGACCTGAAGCGAGCAGTTCATGTGAGGAAACCCACCAACATCCCAGAGTTGAAGCTGTTCTGTACTGAGGAACGGGCTAAAACTCCTCCAAGCTGATGTGCAGGACTGATCAACAGTTACCGCTAACGTTTAGCTGCAGTTATTGCTGCACAAGGGGGTCACACCAGATACTGAAAGCAAAGGTTCACATACTTTTGCCCTCACAGAGATGTAATATTGGATCATTTTCCTCAATAAATAAATGACCAAGTATAATATTTTTGTTTCATGTGTTTAATTGGGTTCTTTGTCTACTTTTAGGACTCGTGTGAAAATCTGATGATGTTTCAGGTCACATTTATGCAGAAATATAGAAAATTCTGAAGGGTTCACAAACTTTCAAGCACCACTGTACACATATCTCACACCCAGTGTTCCTGCTACAGGCTCCGGGTCCACCTTCACCCTGACCAGTACAAAGCGCTTACTGAAGATGAATGAATGAATAATTAAAGTCCCTGGGGTCCAAGTCAAGTTTCAAGTCTTTGTTATATTTTTAGTTCTTTCACTTTACCATCCACTGTGAGAGCTTTGGAGGGCTAAAAGGTGTGGTGCTCAAAATCAGTGGTCACTCTGAACTCAAATTTTAAGTCATTTTTATTGGAAATGCATCTTACTGCATGACTAGCGTGATTACACTCCCTTCAAAGTGCCCTTCGGAGTAGGGTGACCAGATGCAAACGGACCAAAAGTAGTAAGTTTGTGTGGGACAGTGTGGGACATATTTCTGACACCCAAAGGCCTACCATTATGATGTCTATCTAAATGAATAAGAACATGTACATTCAGCCCATTTATATTTATGTCTTTTGTATCAGACAGTTCAACAGAGAGAAACATTACTGCATAAAAACATTAAGTAGGACAAAAAGGATTTCTATGGATTGACATCACGTGCCCAGTTTGAGTGAAAGCTGACAGCCCTTTGATGACAGGCTTCAATACTTTCTTCACAGCCATTGGATGAATGTCAGATCTGGCCCCGCCCACTGGGGAGGATGTCTTCCGTTTCTTTCAGTTTATAACTAACTGACATATTACCATAAAAACATGAGAACAAAAATAACTAAAACCTTACTGTAACACTTTCCCACAGTCGGTAGGGAATGAGGAAGCTGGAGGCTTGGAACAACTCAAAGGAAATTCTTTATCTTTCACTTTCCAGTGGTTTTATTGTATAGACAGACGCGCGCGCACACACACGCGGCTCTGTGCTGGTTGTCTCTCTGTGTTTCGAGGCCCCGTCTCTCCTGTTTTTGTTCTCTCCTCGGCTCATTGCAACACAGAACATTCATTACTACAGTACAAATGTGCAATCCTTACCACTCACCCTCTCCGACTCCGCCCTCCATTCACAAACCGGCGCTCGAGCACACCCCGCTTCCACACTTAATCTGTTCAAACTTTTTATTCCCAATCAAAATGCGGGACATCATCTCAAGCTCCGGGACGCGGGACCTGCTGATAGGGAATGAATGAGGAATGAAGAGGAAAATGTGGAGTTTAATGCTGTCACGTGGGGTAGTAAAGACAGAACGTAACCGGAAATGCCAAACCAAAATGACTTGTGTTTTTAACGAGCCTCTGTCTTCAAGTCCAAGTCCTGTCTCGAGTCTGATGTTCACGAGTCCAAGTCAAATCTCAAGTCTTTTTTTGCGACTTAAGTGCGACTCGAGTTTCCATCTGTGACACACACACACACACGCACGCGAGTCAGTTATTACAAAATGTAGAACCTGTTGCACAGGGATGTGTGTGTGTGTGTCCGTCCACTGGTCCTGTCTGAGCTTGTCTGTTAAATGCACATTAATAAAAACACCACTAACAAAAGTACTCGGATTACATTTATAATTTGATCGACATTAACAGCACCAGTGTACATGTAATGTCTCTCTCTCTCTCTCTCTCTCTCTCTCTATGCTTTTGCGTGTTTTCGCAAAAAGTGTTTGCAAGGTTAACAAGTTAACCTTGTTTTCTTTCTCATTCCCTCATGCAGAGTGACGTCACGCCAAGGGCCACTTCCTGGGTGAATTGTACAGGTAAAGATTAGACACACCTCAGCGGGAGATCGGACTGCGGAACCAAGAACCAGTTACCGGGACTTTTTTCATCGGGAGCATTTTTCCTCAGATTAGACTTTCCTCCCGGTCCAGTCTGATAACAGAGTGAGTGGGAAAAGTAATCTGACGAGGAAAAGCGCGTGCTTTTGAGCAGGTTTATTGTCTTCATCTCATCGCGCCGAGTTGCTGAAAGCGCGCGCGTTAGTGTGTGTACGTGGAAACAGAGAGACCGCACGCACACTGGCAGTTTTGTGAGTATAAATCTGTATAGAATGGGTTTTTTGCACACGGCTGTGTGTTACAGTTGTGTGTTTTTGCTCCTGATACACACTTCGGTACAGAGCTGCAGTAGAGGGTTTATTAAAGGCCGGGAGGGTTTTGTGTTGAACACGGAGGACAGTGTGGAGGAAGGAGCCACCTACATCTCCAACCCGAGTGTAGGGACCCGAGAGGCCTGTCTGAGCGCGTGCTGTCAGCACTCCCACTGTAACCTGGCTCTGATGGAGACAAGACCGGAAGAGGACACACTCACAAACTGTTTCCTGTTCGACTGTCTGCGTCGAAATCAGTTCGTCTGCAGCTTCGCAAAGAAATCCGGATTCACCAATTACATTGTGGACTCGGTTTATGAGAAGCACCTGAGCGGTCCGGTGAAGTCTGGTCAGCTATAACTCTCTCTCTTATTATTATTATTATTATTATTACAACACACTAAGGCATGGATATCACTATAGATATACACCCAACGTCCCCTTTATTAGGAACACCTGTACACATTCATGTAGTTGTCAGCCAATCACGTGGCAGCAGCATGACGAATAAAATCATGCAGATACAGAACAAGAGCTTCAGTTATCAAACATCAGAATAAAGAAAAAGTCTGATCTCTGTGACTTTAAGCGGGGCGTGGTTGTTGGTACCAGATGGGCTGGTTTGAGTATTTCAGTAACTGCTGATCCCCTGGGATTTTCACAGATAACAATCTACACAGTTTACACAGAATGGTGCAAAAAACAAACTGGTCTGATGTGACAAGAAGTCTATAGTAACTCATATAATCACTCTTTACAACCGTGGTGAGCAGAAAAGTGTCTCTGAACACACAACACATTAAAAACCTTGAGGTGGATAGGCTACAACAGCAAAAGACCACATCAGGCTCCTCTCCTCTCAGCCAAGATCAGGAATCTGAGGCTGTCCTGGGCACAGACTCACCCACACTGGACAGCTGAAGACTGGAAAAAGACCAGATGACTTTTTTTTTCTAAATACTCTGGACCCCCCACCCCCCCAAGAATCTGTGCAATTCTTGGGTGGCCTGTGCCCCAGCAGTGATCAAACTCTAGAAATGCCCCTGGATGTGTGTGAAAATCCCAGGAGATCAGTAGTTTCTGAAATACTCCAACCAGCCCTTCTGGCACCAACATCCATGTCACGGTTAAAGTCACAGAGATCAGAGTTTTTCTTCATTCTGATGTTCGATGTGAACATTAACTGAAGCTCTTGACTTGTATCTGCACCTTTATCTACAGGTGTTCCTAATAAAGTGGACAGTGAGTTGTGACAGGATGTTAGCTAAAAACTTGAAGTTTAATAAAGGGGATCATCTATACAGTTGTTAGCAAAGAATCAGATATTATATCAGATATTTTGTTGATTTTTTGAAGTAAACAACTTTCTGCAGCACTATTTATAAAAAATAACATTATATTTAGCATATCACTATGTAACACTAAGGTTTAGCTAGCTATTGAGCTAACTGTTTTAGCCTAGGAGGGCATTTATTATTTCACTACATCAGAATTCCAGTGGGTCAAAATGTCCATACACCAAGTTGATTCTCTTTAAGTAGTCTGGAAGATTCCAGAAATTCGTGTAATGACTTTTAGAAGCTTCTGATTTGCCAATAACATAATTAGGATTTAATTGGGAGTACACCTGTGTCTTTAAAAGGGCCTACCTTTAGTGACCATGCCTTTTTGCAATTGATACCATAGGGAAATTTAAGCAACTCAGCTGTGACCGCAAAAATTTGTGGACCTCCACAAATCCAGTTCCACTGGAGCAATTTCCAAATAACTCAACGTACCAGAAGTATCTATACAAATAAGTGCAAACAAACCAACATTTTCGGACTACACAGGCAGTGGATTGTTCAGGAAGGAGGCACAGATGAACTCCTAAGGATATTTGAACTTTAGTATGAAAGGTTGGAAAGAGTTGGAAGCATCAGGTACCAAGTACAGTATATGGCCAAAAGTGTGTGGACACCTGACCATTACACCTATATGAGCTTGTTGGACATCCCATTACAACACCATGGGCATTAATATAGAGTTTGTCCCCCTTTTTTGACCACAGCAGCCTCCATATTTTTGAGAAGGCTTTTTGCAAGATTTTGAAGTCAGTGGGGAATTTTTCTGTGGGGAAATTTTGTGCTCATTCAGTCAAAATAGCATTAATGAGGTCAGGCTCTGATTTTGGATGAGAAGGCCTTGCTTGCCACTGATGTTCCAATTCATCCCAAAGGTGCTCAGTGAAGTTGAGGTCAGGGCTCTGTGCTAGCTGGAGTTCCTCCACATCAGACTCGTCAAACCATATGTTTATGGAGCTCGCTTTGTGTACAGGGGCATTGTCATGCTGGAAAAAGGAAAGGGTCTTGTCTTCACTGTTGCCACAATGTTGCAAGCATACAATAGTGTAAAAACCCAAACAACCCCAGACCATTATCCCTCTTCTACCACACTGTTAGCACTCTGCATTCTGCTAGGTAGCATTCTCCTGGCATACCCCAAACCCAGATTTGTCCAGCATATATGTGCTTTGTCCAAAATTGGTCAGCACTGGAACAGTTTGGAGCTAAAAACATCTGTAAGCAGCTGTCATGAAGCCAAACTGGTACGTGCCCTCCATCTTTTCCAGAACTAAAACAACTCACAGATTGGACCATCTGGAGTGATTTTTATTTAGGTCCTCCAACTTTTCATTGAGTGTAGCATTCTTAATTTGAAGTGTTTTATTTTCCAACTGGACAAGCCTGTCACTCTGATCAGAGGTTTGATGCTCCTAGAATGCAACTTAAGGGACTTTTTAATAGTCATATATTGGCTACAGTGCCTTATTCATCATGTTGGTATGTTCTGAAAGCAAAGAATCCAGAGCCAGTTAGTGCCATGGCAGAGGAGCATCAACGCTAAAGCAGCAGTTCGGTTGATAGCATTCCACCCTGAAGTAACTTCAGTTGCTTATGACCACTCCAAGGCCATCTGAGACTGAGCACCAGAGGAACCAGACTTTGAACCAGGCCAGTTTTCTCTATAGCAAAAGCTAAAGCATTGATTTCAAGCAGCGTTTCAGTACTGTGAGATGTGAGCTGTCATGCACTGTACTGTGGCAGTCGCTACACTATGGTGAGGATTCTAGATAGTGTGAAAATATAGCGTAGTATATACTGCAGGCCATTTCAATATTGTTTCACTTTCAACAAGTTCATGTGGGCCAAATTAAATGAGGCAATGGGCTGTATTGGCCAGCAGGCCTTGATTTTGACACGTGGTTTTAGGTACATGTACTTTTTAATGAGAGAAAAAAAGTCTGAAAAAGTCTTGAGGTGAGTGTTAGGGGAAAATTTGAAAAAAAAAAATTTTGATGTGTTGTAGCCAAACCCAACACCCCCTTAAATTTGGCCCTGCCCAATGTGTATGTAACTGTTTGACCCACTGAAAATCTGATATAGTAAATTAAAGCTGAAATAAATGTCAATTAGTCGCCTCTGGCTGCTCATTGGGGATAAATTCGTCCTGAGTTTATATATTTCTGTAAAGATGCTTTTGGACAATGTCCATTGTTAAAAGCACTATACAGATAAACTGAATGAAAAAAAATGAATGAATTAGACTAAATGTGTAAATGTCAGTTAGGCAGGTGAGACTGAGCAGGTGGGCCTCACTCAAAATCCCAACACTGGGTCTGTGGCAATCCTGGGATTTGAACTTGTGATCTTTTTATCACCAAATCAGAAGCTCAAACACCATTGCCCATATGTCATATATCAAAGTCTTTCATGTAGTAAGAGGTGACACATGGTCTGTATCTTTGAAGGAAATGAGTGTTGTGCTCATGCTTTGCAGGAGAGAAGGATACACCTCCAATAGCAAATGCAGGAGCCGACATAGTGACCACAGCTGGAGAAGTTACTCTGAATGGCATTGAGAGCTGGGATGACAGAAATATCTCCAAATATGAGTGGACACTTCTGAGTGGAGATCAATCTGTTGTGATTAAGGTAAGCTACTCTAACACACTTCTGAAGAGTTAAAGGCTTAAGGCCTGAAAGAGAGGTTAGGGGTAAAGGCCTGAAAGAGAAGTTAGGGGTAAAGGCCTGAAGGAGAGGTCGGGGGTAAAGGCCTGAAAGAGAGGTCGGGGTAAAGGCCTGAAAGAGAGGTTAGGGGTAAAGGCCTGAAAGAGAGGTCGGGGGTAAAGGCCTGAAAGAGAGGTCGGGGGTAAAGGCCTGAAAGAGAGGTCGGGGGTAAAGGCCTGAAAGAGAGGTCGGGGGTAAAGGCCTGAAAGAGAGGTTAGAGGTTAGGGGTAAATGGCTGAAAGAACGATTATGGGTTAAGGGCCAAATGAGCCTTTGGGAGTTAAAGGCTGAAGGAGTGGTTAAAGTTTAAGTTCCTGCAGTCAGCTCACTTCAGCATGGTTAATGATTTGTACAGTGGTGCTTGAAAGTTTAGAATTTTCTGTATATCTGCATAAAAATGAGCTAAAACATCATCAGATTTTCACACAAGTCCTAAAAGTAGATAAAGAACCCAATTAAACAAAGGAGACAAAATATTGTCATTTATTTATTGAGGAAAATGATCCAATATTACATCTCTGTGAGGGCAAAAGTATGTGAACCTTTGCTTTCAGTACCTGGTGTGACCCCCTTGTGCAGCAATAACTGCAGCTAAACATTAGCGGTAACTGTTGATCAGTCCTGCACATCGGCTTGGAGGAGTTTTAGCCCGTTCCTCAGTGCAGAACAGCTTCAACTCTGGGATGTTGGTGGGTTTCCTCACATGAACTGCTTGCTTCAGGTCCTTCCACAACATTTCTATTGGATTAAGGTCAGGACGTTGACTTGGCCATTCCAAAACATTCACTTTATTCTTCTTTAACCATTCTTTGGTAGAATGACTTGTGTGTTTAGGGTCGTTGTCTCGCTGCATGACCCACTTTCTTTTCAGATTCAGATCATGGACAGATGTCCTGACATTTTCCTTTAGAATTCACTGGTATAATTCAGAATGCATTGTTCCATCAGTGATGGCAAGTCGTCCTGGTCCAGATGCAGCAAAACAGGCCCAATCCTTGATACTACCACCACCATGTTTCACAGGTGGGATAAGGTTCTTATGCTTGAATGCAGTGTTTTCCTTTGTCCAAACATAACGCTTCTCATTTAAACCAAAAAGTTCTATTTTGGTCTCATCTGTACACAAAACATTTTTCCAACAGCCTTCTGGCTTGTCCATGAGATCTTTAGAAAACTGCAGAAGGGCAGCAATGTTCTTTTTGGAGAGCAGTGGCTTTCTCCTTGCAACCCTGCCATGCACACCATTGTTGTTCAGTGTTCTCCTGATGGTGGACTCATGAACATTAACATTAGCCAATGTGAGAGAGGCCTTTAGAGATGGTTTTGTGACCTTTTCCAGCCTGATGAGCTTCAACAACTCTTTTTCTGAGGTCCTCAGAAATCTCCTTTGTTCGTGCCATGATACACTTCCACAGACATGTGCTGTGAAGATCAGACTCTGATAGATCCCTGTTCTTTAAATAAAACAGGGCACTCACTCACACCTGATCATCATCCCATTGATTGAAATCACCTGACTCTAATTTCTAATCCTAGACGTTCACATACTTTTGCCCTCAGAGAGATGTAATATTGGATCATTTTCCTCAATAAATAAATGACCAAGTATAATATTTTTGTCTCGTGTTTAATTGGGTTCTTTATCTACTTTTAGGACTTGTGTGAAAGTCTGATGATGTTTTAGGTCATATTTATTCAGATATACAGAACATTCTAAAAGGTTCACAAACTTTCAAGAACCACTGTATATCTCAGTGTGATCTTTTGTTTTGGTCAATTATTTAAAGTGACTCAGTTAAAGGTCCACATTCTGTCAATATATTGAAACTGTGCAGGATTTGTAGAGGAATAAAAAAACCCACATTGGTATCTCCTGACTGCAGACTCTCACCTGCCCCCTGGTCAGACACAGTACCTTATCCAGTCAGTGACCATGTCACTGTATGGAAACTATAGAGATTTTGAAATTATAGTCTTGAGGTTCTCCTGGCTTGCTGAGTTGCCCTGTAGAGGAACTGTTACTTGGCACCTGTACCTGACCTTTTTCTTTCAGACACTATAAACAGATTGTGGCCACTTTCTGCTGAAAAATCACATTATAAATTAATCTTTCAGTTAATGAACTTTTAATTTCTAGATTGACTTCTGAAATGTATACACAGTGGGTATAGAAAAGAATCACCCCCCTTTAAAATAATCACATTTTGTTGCTTTTCAGCCTGAATTGAAGACAGACAGTTTTTGTTTTATCCAGCTGTATTTACTCAGTGCAACTTGTAACATCCAAGTGAAAGATATAACGCCAACATGTCAGAAAAAAGTAAAAAACAGAATCACTGAGTTGGAAAAAGGATCACCCCCCTCCTAAAAATGACTTGTAAACTCAATAAGTTGTAGCTAATCACCTTCTCAATGGCACACAAAGCCATTTGACTTTCAACTGTGATCAGGTGTGGTCATTTTGATTAGCTCAGCATGAAAAGAGCTTTCCTGGAGCATTTTGTAGTGCAACTGAAGCAAACAATCAGTTTGCTCAAGGATAAAGTTGTGGACAAGCACAAGTCAGGAGATGGCTACAAAAACATTTCAAAGGTTTTATCAATGCCTAGAAGCACAGTTAAGTCTATTATTAAGAAGTGGAAGGTATTTGGTACAACACAGACCCTCCCTGGATCAGGACGTCGCTCCAAACTGGATGAAAGAGACAGGAGGAAACTGGTCAGAGAGGCTACCAAGAGGCCAACAGCAACTCTGAAGCAGTTGCAGGAATTTATGACAAAGAGTGGTCATTGTGTGCAAGTGACAACAATATCACAAATTCTCCACAAATGTGGCTTGTATGGGAGGGTTGCAAGAAAAAAGCCACCCATGACTGAGCTTTGCCAAAACGCACCTTGAAGATTCGGAGGCCACATGGAAAAAGGTGTTATGGTCAGATGAGACTAAAATTGAATTATTTGGCCTCAACACCAAACGATATGTCTGGTGGAAATCCAATACAGCTCACCATCCAAATAACACCATTCCTACAGTAAAGCATGGAGGTGGTAATATCCTGTTATGGGGGTGTTTCTCTGCAGCAGGGACTGGAGCACTTGTCAGGATAGAAGGAAAATGGATGGGGCAAAATACCGTCAAATTCTTGAGGAAAATCTGCTGCCCTCTGCCAGAAAGTTGTCAATTTGAAGAAGGTTTACCTTCCAACATGACAATGACCCAAAGCACACAGCAAAACTGACCACACAGTGGTTGAAGGAGAAAAAGGTGAATGTCCTTGCATGGCCTAGTCAGAGCCCAGATTTAAACCCCATTGAAAATCTGTGGAATGACTTGAAGACTGCAGTCCACAAACGGTCCCCATCAAATTTAACTGAACTTGAGCAGTTCTGCAAAGAAGAGTGGGCAAATATTGCAAAGTCTAGATGTGCAAAGTTAGTAGAGACATATCCCAACAGACTAAAGGCTGTAATTAAACAATTAAGGCAAATTAAAGCAAGGGGGTGATCCTTTTTCCAACTCAGTGATTCTGTTATTTATTTATTTATTTTTTTTCTGACATGTTGGTGTTATATCTTTCTCTTGGATGTTATAAGTTGCACTGAGTAAATACAGCTGGATAAAACAAAAACTGTCTGTCTTCATTTCAGGCTGAAAAGCAACAAAATGTGATTATTTTAAAGGGGGATATTTTTTTCTATAGCCACTGTATGTATTCTTTCTGATATACAGTAGCCAACTTTCCATCCACTTTTTGCACTTTCCTGTTATAGACAAAGTGAAAATGCGTAAAAAAAAAAAGTTTTTGAAATTTGACGTCTCTTGCCTATTTCCATCCAATCGGCCTTTTACTGATAAAGTTGTGTGCGTAATGATGTCATCCTTAAAAAAAATTCACATAAGTTTTGGTGTTTTGCAAAAGAAATCTGCCCTTGAGCCTTTTCCCAATATAATGTTGTGTATATGGCAAATTGTGTACCTTCTGTGTCACACACGTCCTCAAATCTTTGTAAAATGGAGGAAGTATTGAGACAGTTGATTGAAATTGGTCAACTTTCTGTCATTTTAATTTCACATATAATTCCAATTGTACAAAATATCATAAGATGATGTCAGAATGGAGCAGTTGCTCGTCTGGTTGGGCTCCAAATTACTACCCTTATGTGACGGAGCCCACGGGTCTGGGAGGTAGTGGTGGAGAGACACTTCACAGAAAGGCTCTGGCTGCAGCATTTTAGAAAGTCACGGCCCACATTTGAGATGCTGTAGTGATTAATTGGTCCCGATGTTGCGCCCATCTCAGGTTGCCACCGACCACTGGTTCCGACCCGAAAGCAGATTGCCACTGCCCTGTTCAAGCTGGCAACCTGCACCGAGTACAGAGTAATGGGGGAAACTTTCAGGGTTACTAAAACGACCGTCCATTGATGTGTATATGCCGGTGTGTACAGCTATTAAAGAAAAATGAATGCAGCGTTATATCAGGCTGCCGAATCGGAGGCCAATGAAAGTGCACACTGTAATGCCTTGGTATGTCTTGTGCCACAAATTTACGGTGTGCTGGATCTTTTATTCCTCCGACTGATGGATAAATTCTGTCATGCGACACTTTTTATTTAGTGAATGCCATTTTTCTCGATTAAAAACTGTTCCCAAACAATTTTTCACAACATTTGAAGTATCGACATAGAATTTATGTGCTAAAGTTAAATGAAATAAAGACTTTTTAAAAAGAAATCCTTGGATGGAAATATATCTAGTGACAGTGATGGGTTTTTTGTATGTTTTTCTCTTGCAGAACACACAGTTCTTAGATCAGCGGCTGCTGTTAAACCTTCATCCTGGAGCTTATGTTTTTCAGCTCCGTGTCACTGATTCAGCTGGACAGTCAGACACTGCAACTGTCAACGTGTTTGTCCTCACACCAGAACAGGCTGAGCGTCAGTAATTATAACATATTAAATATACACACACACACACACACACACACAGACACACACACACACACACACAGACACAGACAGACAGACAGAGAGAGAGAGCCTGGGTGTGGGAAGCTCAGCTCCTCCCTGAATGAGTAGAACAGGTTTAACATGTTGCAGTGTGTTCGTGTAAACCTGCACTGTTGTTCTTTCTCTCTCTCTCTCTCTCTTATACACACACACACACCCCAATACAAACTAATGATGTCACAGTAACGGGTGTTTGGGTGAAGGACTCACTTGTGTTGTGTAAGTGAGAGGTGTGAGAGAATCAGGACTGACAGGAAGTAAAGAAAGAGGAGACGAGCGGGGGATTGAGCAACGCGTCAGAGATGACAAAACTTATTGTTGTGAACACGGTATTAAAAACTGCATCACCTGAAATTTGGAAAAAAAACATTCATGTCTTGTGAGAGCTTCTGAGTGTGTCTACAGTCCCCTCTGAAAGTATTGGAACAGCAAGGCCATTTTTTTTGTTGTTTTTTTTGTGTTGCTTTTCCAGGCTTTTAGTGCAGCCTAAAATCATGAGTTCCATCATCAATGAAGATTAGTGAGTACTTGATTAGTGAGCCAGCCATGCAAGCCAAAGCCATGACACTACCCCCACCATGCTTGACTGAAGAGCTTGTATGTTTTGGATCATGAGCAGATCCTTTCTTTCTTTGGCCTTTCCATCACTTTGGTAGAGATTCATTTTGGTTCCAGAACTTTTGTGGCTCATCTCTGTATTTCTCTGTGAATTCCAATCTGGTCAAAATGGCAAGCTTTTCTCCCATATACATCTCTCTGGTCTTCATGTTGGTTTATACTTTTCAACAACAAATGCAGTCTTCACAGGCAAAACCTAGGGCTTAAACCAAGAGGAGACATTCAGAGCTATTAATTCTTTATACAGTCGATTTAACAGGACACACCTGGGCAGCCAGAAACACCCATCAGTCACGTGTTCCAATATTTTTGATCACTCGAGGAAAAATGGGTGGGTTCACACAAAAGGTGCCAATGAATACTGAAATCTGATCTGTCATCTCATATTCATCTTTTCAGCTCAAACACAAATGTCTTCAGTGTATAGCGAAGAAAATAGAATTGGCCTTGCTGTTCCAATACTTTCGGTGTGGACTGTAGATTAAGTATAAGGAGACTCATTAATGTGAATCTCGACTGATCAGCTTCAGATCATATAATTGATGTTGATGTGTTGCTGTGATGTTAAAAGACTGATAAATGAGTCAAGGTGGTGCAGTGGTTAATATCTCTGCCTCACAGGGATCTGGGTTCGATCGTGAGTTTGGGATAGGGATAGGTTTACATGTTTCCTCTGGGTTCTCCGGTTTCCTCCCACTGTCCAAAAACATACAGGTAGGAGTATTGGGTATGTTAAATTGCCCATAGGTCTGAATGTATGTGTGTGTGTGTGTGTGTGTGTGTGTGTGTGTGTGTGTGTGTGTGTGTGTGTGTGTGTGTGTGTGTGTGAATAATAATCTAAATTAAACCCTTCGTCACCTCTGGACTTTCTCACAGCATTGTTAAGGTTGCTTTAGTGACTTTCTTACGTGTACTTCAGGAAAACCTGAAGCTGTGTGTTTTAGTCAGACTGAGGTTCAGACACGTAGAAACATTATAATTATGACTTTAGGTGTGTGTTGAGTTCACCTAATATAAGTTGATGGACTTTTTATCTGTTCAGAAACCTTGTTTTATTTTGCAGATTTTAATTATTATTGTTGTTGTTCTTGTTTTCTTCTTATTGATATTTTGTATATGTTTATTAGGTCATTGTTTGACCCCGAGTAAGGTGGGTCCGTGTCGTGGCTCTTTCCCTCGCTGGCACTTTAACGTTGCGTCGGGTGTGTGTGAGCTGTTCACATTCGGAGGATGTAAACCAAATAACAACAACTACTTGTCACAGCAGGAGTGTTCCGATGCCTGTAACGGCACCACAGGTACGATATAACGACCTTATACACATTTAACATTGAATATTTAATTCAGTTCTAATGCGTGTAAGACTGAAGGTTGGACGTGTTTTTTTTTTGCACACAGTGCCAACCTTAGACTTGTCCAGGTGCTGCTCAGACTGGTCTTAACTGTGTGTGGGATAAAGACAGCTAATGGGACATTCATACTGCAGTAAAGACTTTTTTATCTGGCCTTTTAATTGTATTTTTATATATGGATACAGACTGAAATCATAGGTCTGTAAGAGCAATACCACTGCCAAGCAGGTGATGAGAGCAGAGCAGAGTTGATGATGATTTCTCAGATTTATGTGAATGTGAAGTGAACACTGCTGAGTGTTGGGTGATCAGTTTGTTCAGTAGCAGCATATCATCTGAAAACAACCAGTGAGCCACTTTTTATAAATCCTGCAAAAACCTAAATTTAAAAATTTAAACTTTTAAATTTGTAATACTTGAAAATAATAAACTCAAAAATAATGTGTAAAAGCTTCAGCACAGCAGTGTGTTTAAAGCTCTGTTTCATTGGGGTTTCATTGGGACTCAGATCTGACCTACAGATTCACACTTCACTTTAAACATTTTTATTGACACACCACCAAAGTGGTCCAAAGTTTTTCACTTCACTGCAGTGTGAATGCACTTTAAAGCTGTTTATTTAGGACAAAGTTAAAGTGAATATCATAAACATGCAGAACAGAATAAACACAATGTGGGTTTGATGATGCAAGCTGTCAGTAAATGTTTGTTTAATAATGTACTGTAATATATAACATAATTGTACATTTGGTCCTTTACTATATATACAGAGTCCTCCATTAATATCGGCCCCCTTGGTAAATATGAGCAAAGAAGGCTGTGAAAAATTGTCTTTATTCTTTAACCTTTTGATATTTTGTTAAAAAAAATTCACAAAAATACTCTGCACTCATGGATATCAAACACAACACAGGTTTATCCAAAAAAAAAATATTTGTTAAATATAGGTGTGCAACAATTATTGGCACCCCTATGAGAAAAATATATTTGAAGTATATTCCCATTGATATTTAAATTTTTTTTAGTATACCTGGGTGACCAGGACCAGGAAATTGTTCAACCATGACTTCCTGTTTCACAGGGGTATAAATATGAGGTAACACACAGGCCAAATTCCCTTAGTCATTCATAACAACAGGTAAGACCAAGGAATATAGCTGTGATGTGCGGCAAAAGGTTGTTGAGCTTCACAAAATGGGAAGTGGCTAAAAGAAAATAGCACAAGCATTGAAAATGCCCATTTCCACCATCAGGGCAAAAATTAAGAAGTTCCAGTCAACTGGAAATGTTATGAATCAACCTGGAATTGGACGTGTGTCTATATCGTCTCAACGCACTGTGAAGAGGATGGTTCGAGTGGCCAAAAGATCTCCAAGGATCACAGCTGGAGAATTGCAGAAGTTGGTTGCGTCTTGGGGTCAGAAAGTCTCCAAAACTACAATCTGAAGTCACCTACATCACCACAAGTTGTTTGGAAGGGTTTTAAGAAAAAAGTCTCTACTCTCATCCAAAAACAAACTCCAGCATCTTCAGTTTGCCAGACACTACTGGAATTTCAAATGGGCCTATGGTCAGATAAAACCAAAATAGAGCTTTTTGGCAATAAACACCGGAGGTGGTTTTGGTGTACACAGAGAGGTAGCCATATGGAAAAGTACCTCATGGTGATAACACCACTGAACTCAACAACCCGTTTTATTCATAACAATTTTGTCAATTTTACTTCCTCCTTGCATACAAAACAAAACAACTCTTATTTATACACCAATAAATAGAGGAGTCTGAAAGAGCACAAAAAATAAATTGCACTGTTACAAAAATGTCTTTTTTAAAATAAATAAATAAATTAATTGATTGATTACATTTTTTTTTTAAATATAAGCTTCAGTGAGGTAAACAGATTACGTGACAGAGTTAGTCTATTTCTTGGTGCCAAGCCTCTTAAACTAATCAAGCATTTATGTGTAACATCTCATTTGTGTATTAATGGCTGTTATGTTAAATAAAGTTTATTAATGAAAGCAAAGCAAGTGTACTTTACCTGTGCACACCCTTGTTGACTCGTCTTCCCTCAGATGCAGTGCTGCAAATTCTCAAAAGGCCCACGAGATGGCGCCATTTAGCGGTGGAGTCGATATTAGAACCGATATCCGATTATGGAAAAATGCTTAATTATCGGGAGAAATATATCAGTAAAACCGAATATTGGTCGATCTCTAACGAAAACCTGACTGCCTCTGCCAGAAAGCTTCAAATGGGCCGTGGTTGGATCTTCCAGCAGGATCCAACAATGATCCAAAACATACATCAAAATCAACACAAAAATGGTTTACTGACCACAAAATCAAGGTCCTGCCCTGGCCATCCCAGTCCCCTGACCTGAAACCCATAGAAAACCTGTGGGGTGAACTGAAGAGGAGAGTCCACCAGCGTGGACCTCAAAATGTGAAGGATCTGGAGAGATTCTGTATGGAGGAATGGTCTCAGATCCCTTGCCATGTATTCTCCAACCTCATCAGGCATTATAGGAGAAGACTCAGAGCTGTTATCTTGGCACAGGGAGGCAGCACAAAGTATTGACTAAAAGGGTGCCAATAATTGTTGCACACCTATATTTAACAAAGATTTTTCTGGATAAACCTGTGTTGTGTTTGCAATTGTTTGATCTCCATGAGAGCAGAGGATTTTTGTGAATTTTTTTAACAGAAGATCAAATTTTCACAGCCTTCTTTGCTCATATTTATATGCCAATATTAGTGGAGGGCAGTGTACATGTACACAATCTCACACACACACACACACACACATTATATATATATATATATATATATATATATATATATATATATATATATATATATATATATATATATATATATATAACACACAGTGCATCTGGAAAGTTTTCACAGCGCTTCACTTTTTCCACATTTTGTTATGTTACAGTCTTATTCCAAAATGGATTAAATTCATTATTTTCCTCAAAATTCTACAAACAATACCCCATAATGACAACATGAAAGAAGTTTGTTTGAAATCTTTGCAAATTTATTAAAAATAAAAAAACAAAAAATCACATGTACATAAGTATTCACAGCATTTGCCATGACACTCAAAATTGAGCTCAGGTGCATCCTGTTTCCACTGATCATCCTTGAGATGTTTCTACAACTTGATTGGAGTCCACCTGTGGTAAATTCAGTTGATGGGACATGATTTGGAAAGGCACACACCTGTCTATATAAGGGCCCACAGTTAACAGTGCATGTCAGAGCACAAACCAAGCCATGAAGTCCAAGGAACTGTCTGTAGACAGGATTGTATCGAGGCACAGATCTGGGGAAGGGTACAGAAAAAGTTCTGCAGCATTGAAGGTCCCAATGAGCACAGTGGCCTCCATCATCCGTAAATGGAAGAAGTTTGGAACCACCGGGACTCTTCCTAGAGCGGGCCACCTGGCCAAACTGAGCGATCGGGGGAGAAGGGCCTTAGCCAGAGAGGTGACCAAGAACCCGATGGTCACTCTGACAGAGCTCCAGCATTTATCTGTGGAGAGAGGAGAACCTTCCAGAAGAACAACCATCTCTGCAGCACTCCACCAATCAGTCCTGTATGGTAGAGTGGCCAGACGGAAGCCACTCCTCAGTAAAAGGCACATGACAGCTCGCCTGGAGTTTGCCAAAAGGCACCTGAAGGACTCTCAGACCATGAGAAACAAAAATTGAACTCTTTGGCCTGAATAGCAAGCATCATGTCTGGAGGAAACCAGACACCGCTCATCACCTGGCCAATACCATCCCTACAGTGAAGCATGGTGGTGGCAGCACCATGGGGATGTTTTTCAGCGGCAGGAACTGGGAGACTAGTCAGGATTGAGGGAAAGATGAATACAGCAATGTACAGAGACATCCTTGATGAAAACCTGCTCCAGAGCGCTCTGGACCTCAGACTGGGGTGAAGGTTCATCTTCCAACAGGACAACGACCCTAATCACACAGCCAAGATAACAAAGGAGTGGCTATGGGACAACTCTGTGAATGTCCTTGAGTGGCCCAGCCAGAGCCCAGACTCGAACCCGATTGAACATCTCTGGAGAGATCTGAAAATGGCAGTGCACCGACGCTCCCCATCCAACCTGATGGAGCTTGAGAGGTCCTGCAAAGAAGAATGGGAGAAACTGCCCAAAAATAGGTGCCAAGCTTGTAGCATCATACTCAAAAAGACTTGAGGCTGTAATTGATGCCAAAGGAGCTTCAGCAAAGTATTGAGCAAATGCTGTGAATACTTATGTACATGTGATTTTTACATTTTTTATTTTTAATAAATTTGCAAAGATTTCAAACAAACTTCTTTCACGTTGTCATTATGGGGAATTGTTTGTAGAATTTAGAGGAAAATAATGAATTTAATCCATTTTGGAATAAAGCTGTAACATAACAAAATGTGGAAAAATTTAAGCGCTGTGAATACTTTCCAGATGCACTGTGTGTGTGTGTGTGTGTGTGTGTGTGTGTGTGTGTGTGTGTGTATATATATATACACACACACACACACACACACGTTTTCATATTAGTTAGATTCAGTGTATATTTTATTTTTCTTTATTAATATTTATTATTTCTTGTTAGTGATTCCTGGAGGGAGAAAAATTAAAACAGAAGGTAATTTTTTTTTTTAATGTTATTTTTTTATTCTGTTCAGTTAAATTTTTTAATTGAAATGTTGAAAAAATGGAACATTGAGGAAAAGAATTTAAATAAATTAAATAAGTTAATTTAAACTAGATACTTATACAGACTGTTACTGTGTTGTTGTTGTTTTTCCGTGTGTGTGTGTGTGTGCATGCATGCAGTGTGTAACTCTTCGTGTGAGGAAGGTCAGTTTGTGTGTGCCAGTGGTTGTTGTATAGACAGTAGTGTGGAGTGTGATGGAGAGCCAAACTGTAGTGACGGATCAGACGAAGAAAACTGCCAACACAGTAAGACACGCACACACATGCACTCACGCGCACACACACGCACACACACACACACACATGCACGCACGCACACACGTACGCGCACACACGTACGCACACACACATACACGCACGTATGCACATGCGCACACACACATGCACACGTAAGCACACGCATATATGCACACACACACGCATGCATAAACACACAAACAATTTTAATGTATTTTGTGTGTGTGTGTGTGTGTGTGTGTGTGTGTGTGTGTGTGTGTGTTAGTGAACAGGGCTTTGGCTCAGTTACTGGAGATCGATGTGAATGAAGAGAAAGGTGAGTCAGCCAACTGAAACACAATGACCAATCAGAACAGAGAACCAGAAACACAGTGACCAATCAGAGCACAGACTGCAGTGTCCTTGATTTTAAATGTAGTGTAGTTTGGCTCTGATCATTTGTCTGCCTGTGTGTGTGTGTGTGTGTGTGTGTGTGTGTGTGTGTGTGTGTGTGTGTGTAGCGCGGTGTGTTGATCCTCCAGTTACAGGGCCGTGCAGAGCAAGCATGCCACGCTGGTTTTATGATCCATTAAAGCAGAGCTGCTTTCGCTTCACATACGGAGGCTGCAGCGGAAACAAAAACAAATTTGAGAAGAAAGAAGATTGCATGAGCAGCTGCTCAGGGGTGACAGGTACCAAGATCTCATACCAACACTTTTATATTAATTTATTCATCAAAATCTTTATTCAAATCAGCGAACTTTTTTTAAAAGAACATTTTCTATTAATGCTCATGCACAGTATTAGAAAAAAAAACTAATAATGGCATGTGCACATGTTTGTACATATTTTTATTTGTAAAGTCTCTGAAATGAATAAACTTGCTAGGCCTTAATTGACTCTTTAGGACCCGTTACCCAGGTCACAAACTCTCATTAGGAATAAGGATTCCAGAGTGTAATAGACTCTTCATACCTTGTGCTAACACTCAACACCCACAGGCTCCTCTAAGCAGCTGACCTGAGGATCTGAAAATGAATCTAATTGATGTCTACAAAGCTGAGGAAGGCTATAAAAAGCTATCAGAGCGCTTCCAACTCTCAATTTCCACTGGTCAAAATGGCAGTTAAGGAGAACCGTGGTAGTCAAGGCAAGACCTAGAATATGCTGGTAGAATTGCCTGTGTGCTGAGCAAAAACCTGAAAAGAAAAGACAAAGGTTTAGCTGACACAGGAGTGGTGGTGGACCATTCTACTTTGCATCAGAAGGACACCTTACCTGTGACCTCATCACAAAAGTCAATGTCTGAAGTATGCAAAACAACATTTAGATAAGCCAGAGCCATTTTAGAAACAACTGCTGTGGACTGATGAAGTTAAAATGGAACTCTGTGGGCCGCAGAAGTTCTGGAACCAAGACCAAAGTGATGGAAAGGCCAAAGTGTGGAGAAAGAAAGGATCTGCTCCTGATCCAAAACATACAAGCTCATCTGTGAAACATGGTGGAGGTAGTGTCATGGCTTGGGCTTGCATGGCTGCTTCTGGAACAGGCTCACTGATCTTTATTGATGATGGAACTCATGATGGTAGCAGCAGAATGAATTCAGAAGTTTACAGGAACATTTTGTCGCCAATTTACAGAGAAATGCATCCAAATGAATCAGGAGGAACTTCATCATGCAGCAAGACAACGATCCAAAACACACTGCCAACTCAACAAAGGACTTCACCAGGGGAGAAAGTGGAAGGTTTTAGACTGGCCAAGTCAATCACCAGACCTTAACCCAACTGAGCAGCATTTCACCTCCTGAAGAGGAGACTGAAGGGAGAACTACCCCGCCCTACTTTAATTTTCTTCGACTTATCTGTTCCTATACTTTTGCTCACCAAAATATTGGGTGGTCTGTCACCAAAACCATATTCTAAGTTGTTTAACACATCTGAATGTAGATATCAGGAAATAAAAGCTGAAGTTCTGATCTATCATCTCATTTTCATCTTTAGATCTCAAACCCAGATGTCTTTGGTGTACAGCACAAACAACAGAATTGGCCTTGTTCCAATACTTTTGGAGGGAACTGTATATGTGGGTTGTATTTTTGTATGTGTGTGTTTTAGTGTGTTGTATTTGTGTCTGAAATGTTTTTTATTGTGTTATTTTAGAAAGTGATGTGTTTGCAAAAGGGGTGTTTCAGCGGACTGAGGAACCCGAGGAACCTCACACAGGTAGGTTTGCTTTGCTTGTGTGTGTGTGTGTAGATCTGTGTGTGTGTGTGTAGATGTGTGTGTGTAGATCTGTGTGTGTGTGTCTGTGTAGATCTGTGTGTGTGTGTGTAGATCAGTGTAGATCTGTATGTGTAGATCAGTGTAGATCTGTATGTGTAGATCAGTGTAGATCTGTGTGTGTAGATCAGTGTGTGTGTGTGTGTGTAGATCAGTGTGTGTGTGTGTGTGTAGATCTGTGTGTGTGTGTGTGTAGATCTGTGTGTGTGTGTGTGTAGATCTGTGTGTGTGTGTGTGTAGATCTGTGTGTGTGTGTGTGTGTAGATCTGTGTGTGTGTGTGTAGATCTGTGTGTGTGTGTGTGTGTAGATCTGTGTGTGTGTGTGTGTGTAGATCTGTGTGTGTGTGTGTGTGTAGATCTGTGTGTGTGTGTGTGTAGATCTGTGTGTGTGTGTGTGTGTAGATCTGTGTGTGTGTGTGTAGATCTGTGTGTGTGTGTGTGTTTAGATCAGTGTGTGTGTGTGTTTAGATCAGTGTGTGTGTGTGTGTAGATCTGTGTGTGTGTGTGTTTAGATCAGTGTGTGTGTGTGTGTGTGTGGATCTGTGTGTGTGTGTGTGTGGATCTGTGTGTGTAGATCTGTGTGTGTGTGTAGATCAGTGTGTGTGTGTGTGTGTGTGTGTGTGTAGATCGGTGTGTGTGTGTGTAGATCTGTGTGTGTGTGTGTGTGTGTGGAT
The DNA here is from genome assembly GCA_023630585.1 of Cranoglanis bouderius. Taxonomy (NCBI): domain Eukaryota; kingdom Metazoa; phylum Chordata; class Actinopteri; order Siluriformes; family Cranoglanididae; genus Cranoglanis; species Cranoglanis bouderius. Next base: position 23,339,490 of record CM042547.1, read on the forward strand.
CAGAGTGTGTGTGTGTGTTTAGATCTGTGTGTGTGTGTGTTTAGATCTGTGTGTGTGTGTGTGGATCAGTGTGTGTGTGTGTGTGGATCGGTGTGTGTGTGTGTGTGGATCAGTGTGTGTGTGTGTGGATCTGTGTGTGTAGATCTGTGTGTGTGTGTAGATCAGTGTGTGTGTGTGTGTGGATCAGAGTGTGTGGATCAGAGTGTGTGTGTGTGTGTATGTGTGGATCTGTGTGTGTGTGTGTGTGTGTGTGGATCGGTGTGTGTGTGTGTGTGGATCGGTGTGTGTGTGTGTGTGGATCGGTGTGTGTGTGTGTGGATCAGTGTGTGTGTGTGTGTGTATGTGTGGATCGGTGTGTGTGTGTGTGTGTGTGTGTGTGTGTGTGTGTGTGTGTGTGTGTGTGTGTGTGTGTGTGTGTATGTGTGGATCAGTGTGTGTGTGTGTGTGTGTGTGTGGATCAGTGTGTGTGTGTGTGTGTGTGTGTGTGTGTGTGTGTGGATCAGTGTGTGTGTGTGTGTGTGTGTGTGGATCAGTGTGTGTGTGTGTGTGTGTGGATCAGTGTGTGTGTGTGTGTGGATCAGTGTGTGTGTGTGTGTGGATCAGTGTGTGTGTGTGTGTGGATCAGTGTGTGTGTGTGTGTGGATCAGTGTGTGTGTGTGTGGATCAGTGTGTGTGTGTGTGGATCAGTGTGTGTGTGTGTGTGTGGATCAGTGTGTGTGTGTGTGTGTGGATCAGTGTGTGTGTGTGGATCAGTGTGTGTGTGTGGATCAGTGTGTGTGTGTGTGTGTGGATCAGTGTGTGTGTGTGTGTGTGGATCAGTGTGTGTGTGGATCAGTGTGTGTGTGTGTGTGTGGATCAGTGTGTGTGTGTGTGGATCTGTGTGTGTGTGTGTGGATCTGTGTGTGTGTGTGTGGATCAGTGTGTGTGTGTGTGTGTGGATCAGTGTGTGTGTGTGTGTGTGGATCAGTGTGTGTGTGTGTGTGTGGATCAGTGTGTGTGTGTGTGTGTGGATCAGTGTGTGTGTGTGTGTGGATCAGTGTGTGTGTGTGTGTGGATCAGTGTGTGTGTGTGTGTGGATCTGTGTGTGTGTGTGGATCAGTGTGTGTGTGTGGATCAGTGTGTGTGTGTGTGTGTGTGTGTGTGGATCAGTGTGTGTGTGTGTGTGTGTGGATCAGTGTGTGTGTGTGTGTGTGTGGATCAGTGTGTGTGTGTGTGGATCAGTGTGTGTGTGTGGATCAGTGTGTGTTTGTGTGTGTGGATCAGTGTGTGTGTGTGTGTGTGTGTGTGTGTGTGTGTGTGTGTGGATCAGTGTGTGTGTGTGTGTGTGTGTGTGGATCAGTGTGTGTGTGTGTGTGTGTGTGTGTGGATCAGTGTGTGTGTGTGTGTGGATCAGTGTGTGTGTGTGTGTGTGGATCAGTGTGTGTGTGTGTGTGTGTGGGATCAGTGTGTGTGTGTGTGTGTGGATCAGTGTGTGTGTGTGTGTGGATCAGTGTGTGTGTGTGTGTGTGTGGATCAGTGTGTGTGTGTGTGTGTGGATCTGTGTGTGTGTGTGTGTGTGGATCAGTGTGTGTGTGTGTGTGTGTGTGTGGATCAGTGTGTGTGTGTGTGTGTGTGTGTGTGTGTGTGGATCAGTGTGTGTGTGTGTGTGTATGTGTGGATCAGTGTGTGTGTGTGTGTGTGTGTGTGGATCAGTGTGTGTGTGTGTGTGTGTGTGTGTGTGTGTGTATGTATGTGTGGATCAGTGTGTGTGTGTATGTGTGGATCAGTGTGTGTGTGTATGTGTGGATCAGTGTATGTGTGGATCAGTGTGTGTGTGGATCAGTGTGTGTGTGTGTGTGTGGATCAGTGTGTGTGTGTGTGTGGATCAGTGTGTGTGTG